>JASSUY010028030.1:0-62275 GCA_032466535.1 Forpus xanthops | reverse complement strand
GAGCATGAGGCTCAGAAAGTCCTTGGCCAGCCTAAACATTACCAAGCAGTAACTGAAAACACTGGTGTTATCAGCACAGTTCGCAGGCCCAAAATCAGAAACACAGCACTGCACCAGCTACCAAGAAGGAGAAAAATGACTGCTGCTGCTGAACCCATGACAGTTGGGCACCAGACCCAGGGCTTCTCCAGGCTGGAAAATACCCTACTCAGAAGGAAGAGCCCAGACATTGTTGCTGCTCTTAGCAGTGAAAAATAGAGAAGCATTATGGTGATTCCACAATTCTATGGACAGGCAGCAAATCATTGCTATTGTATTTACTAACATAATCCATTATTTCTCATATTCTCTTGTTTGCGTATTTTATGGTTCGCTTTCATCTACTTTGTTTCTCATCATGGTGTATGGCTCTGGGGTGGGGTTTTCTGTTTGGCTGCCATTTCTACAGCCAGAATATTGGGGCATCATGTAGAAACCAGTTTTCAGAAAAGACCAGGATGTGTTTCGGTGCAGGAAGGGGATCCAAGGGACCTGCCCCCAAAAAGTGTGAGGTAGTGGAAAAGGAGCTGATGGTGATCTAACTGCTGGAAAGATCACAATCCCACCTCCTCTGATGATGAGGGCCTCACTTCTCCTCTGTGCTGATACAGCCCTTCATCCAGGTCTAGGCTCTTGATCCCTCCAGCAATCCCTCCAGTAAAGGTGCCATTTTTCACCACAGATTAAATGTGTCAGTGCTGTTAACCCAGCCAATTGCAGTCTGTATGAATTACATTCTGCTAAAGGAGAGGCCTCTGAAAGCACAGTTGGGGTCCTCTCTGCATCCTACCTTGAACCAGATGAGTACTGGTGGACCTGTGCTGCAGTGCAGGGCACGAATGACAAGAGAGGTTCTTCAGTGTTTATAAATCCTGTGGTAGAATAGTATGCTCAAGTGTAAGCTCCTCAGCTCAGCACTTCCCTCAGTGTTCACATAGTGTTTGGTGCTGTAGAATTGTACCAAAGGGCACTGAGATTCTTGTGCTTTGTGCCAGCAGATGTCCATGTGGGTGAGGAGATTAAATATAAGGAAGATAAGGGCGGTAAAACACTAGCACAGGCTGCCCGGAGAGGTGGTGGATGCCCCATTCCTGGAGACATTCAAGCCCAGGCTGGATGTGGTCCTGAGCACTCTGATCTAGATGAAGATGTCCCTGCTCATTGCCAGGGGGTGGAGTAGATGAGCTTTGAAGGTCTCTTCAAACCCAAACTATTCTGTGCTGCTATGACAGTTGCCCATCTGCATCCCAATGTGGCAGGGGGCATGGAAAGCTCTGATAGGAGTGAGTGTTGCCCTTGGAAGACTTTGTTTCCTCTGGATTTTGCTGGCTGGGATCTCCAGCTAGGAATTTCCTCAAGCCTGAAGCATTTCTAAGAGCTCTTACAAGTGTCTCAGGTGCGAGAGCTCCAGCGAGCAGAGCTTTCTCACACTGCAGCATTGCTTTCTCTCCTCAGTAGAACAGATTGTCTTTACAAAACCCATCAGTGGGAATGTGAGAGCACCACTTCATCAAAGCTTGCTAGAAACAAGCTGATGGTAAGGGAAGAATAGCCCCAGCTGGAGCATGAGCCTGTAGGGGTAAGGCTTACAGGAGGAAGCAGGATCTTTTATAAGCCCAACTGATACTAGTGGAGACAACTGCTTCTTTTGTGCATGGAGCAGCAAATGTGAGGCTTTGAGCTATGAAATCATACCTTATCTTTAGGGCAGGATCGGGCCCCTGAGCGCCCTGCTGTTCTCCAACCTGGCCCCATGATGTTGCTTCCTCATTTGCCTCCGGGGATCCCTGTAACCAAGGGAACCATTTTGTTTTGCAGATTGGGGAAGGGATCAAATGGTTGAACCCTGAGTAAGCATGCAAACACGACTGGTTGTCTTTGATGATTTGTTAGCCTGGACCGCAGCCACGAGACCTGGGGATTGCAGTCCTAGAGCTCCGACATCTGACAAGCAGAGCAGCAGATCAAAGATGAGTGAAGCTTGTTATCAGCTGGAGAGGTGGCCAGCGGCCTTTCCAGGTGGAATCTTCCAAAAATATCTCCTGCCCATTTCAAATCTGGCAATCTTGGCTGAACCTGAGCCACCTACTTCATAAAAAATCCATGCTCAGTCCATAGAAATGCTTCCAGCACAATTAGATCAATTTCCTCTAAGTAGCAATAAATGTGTTTTCCTTTAAAAGGCCAACACAAGCACATTATCACAGCCTATAATCCCTATTCTCTCTATTAGCTCAAAGTACATCCTAAAGGCCAAGGGTCACAGCTAAAGACTAATCAGTCTCATTAGCCTGTCTAATTTATCTTAACTAGGGGGACACAAACACACTAAAACTGTTAGGAAGACTTTTTGATCAGCATATGGGAGTCATTCATCAGGGTTCTGCAGCTTCCAGAGACAGGAAGGAGAGAAATAACACAGGGACAAAGCTATTCTCCAAGGATGCTCTACACCAAGGTGCACCTGAGCAGGCAGGGTAGGGAAGAAACCCTGCTGGAGGCTCCTGCCATCCTACCAGGTAACACCCCAGCAGGCTGGAGGGGAGATACAGGAAATCATCTCCTTGTTCTCATCCAGCAGCTCAGCATCTCCCTTGCTCAGACTCTGCTTTGGCACTGCAGGTGCTTGAGGACCAGAGAAGGGTTTGAGCCTGGCTGGTTAAAGTTTAACCCTTCCCCAGAGGGCCCTGTCAGCCACCACAGTGACCTGGGGACATCAGCTCCCCCTCCTTTTCCTCATGCATCACCCTCCTGTCAGCTCCCAGCTCTCAGCACCTTCCCAGCAACATCATGTGCTTCTCTTATGGCTTGGCAGGGGACAACCAGCCCTGTCCCTGCTCTCCTGCCAGGCAGATGGAGATGGGAGATGCAGGATAAGGGACACGGTGCTCAAATCCAGCTGGAAGCATCATGAAAAAGGAAGAATGAATAAAAAAATGAACTCCCACAGAAGCAGTTTTGTGTGTGGCTATCCAGATAGGGGTTTTAGATGCTACCAGCCCAACTGAATCCTGCTCCTGAATCTCACTTCACCATTAGCAGGCAGTGCAAATTCCCTCACAAATGTTTTTCATAATTATTGTCCAGGTGCCAGGATTTAGTATCCCCAGGCAACAAAGCAAACCCTGAGGCTGATTTCCAGCCCCAGTGCTCCAACCCGTGTTTTCATCCTGAGTGTTCCTGAATGGAAGGGATTTCAGAATCAGTGCTGCCAGCATATCTTTGTCAGACATTGAAAGATAAGAGGGTTTTCTGCTAAGAAAAGAAGGAAACATCGATTATTTAAAGAGTTTCAATACAAGAAGGCTGGCCATGCTCTAAATCAAAGTCATCTCTTGAGACTTTCCTGGGAGAAAGGAAAAGGTTATCCCTCAAATTGCTATTTCCATATTCGAGATATGTGGCTTCAGAACAGTTGAATTTCCAGTGCCAATCGGCTGTAGAAAGTAAAACCTTTCTCCTCGTGCACACCCATCGTGTGTGTCCTCACCCTGCCCTCCACTGTCATGTCAGTGCTGTGCAAAAGGAGCCGTGCTGTTAGAACCTGGCCAAAGTCCAATGTGCAAACCTTCCGTCACCCAGCCAAGGGCTGCTGCCAAGGACAATGGTCACAGCAGAAATGCTCTTCAGACACTCATCTCCCTCCCTCTCCACCAACCACCTCCTGTGCATGGGTTACAAGCACCAAGGCTGAGGTGGAGGCTGCCAAAGGACTTATGGCCTGGGATTTCCAAAGGACTTGAGGCCTGGGATTTCACCTGGGGCAGAGGGAAGTTCAAGGTGTATAGCATTATATAAACAGGTTCAGTTTCAAAGGTGCAGTGACTCTGATAAAAGGATTTATAAAGTGTCACAGCAGTTTGTGTTACCTGCCCCATTTTGTCATCCACTTTCTCACCTCCAAGACACTTGAATGGGACATATGTGGAAGGAAATTAGCTTCACCTTGCCTCTCCCTGCCAGAGGCACTTGTGCATTCATGCTGTTGTGTTCACTCAGGCTAATAGGGGCAGAAGAGAGGAAGAGGTGGTGAAGATCCTCAGTAGAGCTCAAATACTGAGGCTACCTCTAGTTTGCTATTTCTTTAATCCTGTTGGTGAACTGTGTCAGGTAGGACCAAACTGCAGTCAGGGCCTTATGCCTCAGCCTCCATGGGTAGCCGTGCCTACTGCAAGCACAGGTACAAGAGTTCCTCATTGAAATAAGCAGCTAAACAACCTTTGCCATATTTCTTTTTGGAGAAACTGGCTGTCATAGTTCCTGTGCACAGAAATTAAATAGATACTTTTAGTACAGGAAATCTTGAGACTGCCAATCTGTCAGGATTTTGACATTTTAAATCATGGCTGCATTAAAGCTCCTAACATTGACTTTTTCAAGTGGGTTTAAACAACCCATAGCATTTGGCATGTGTCCTCTCCACTGCAGGAAAGCCAACTCACTGATCTCAGGTGCTCATGTAGCTATGAGCAACTTCGAAGGTGGTAAGGAGCGTTCATGTCCATCCCAGTTCACCAAAGCAATCAAGCACAAACTTATACTTGCTTAAAGCTAAGCACTAATGGAAAGTGAAATTTGAATGGCCACTTAAATCTGCATTTCGAATACTTATGGACATCATGCCTGCCTTTCCTTTTTCATTTTACTGAAGACCATTGTGTGACACTACCCACAAGTGCTTGACAAAAAAGATTGTTCAGTTCAAACCCCTTTAAGCAGGATACAACTTAGCCAATAGAGCTTGTCCTGGCTGGGCATCTGGTCTTAAGTTTGTAGCCCCAGTAATCACAAGAGGAGATAGGCACCTCTGAAGAAGGATTCATCCTTTCTGTCTGAGACAAGCTTTTTAGGGCAGATGAATCAGTTTGTGGAGATCTCTACTTTTTTCCCAGGACAGCCAAGGAAGTCTAGACTGTAAGCCTGGATTAGTCAACTTCTCAACAGCAACAACATTGCAGCCTAGACATTTTTCAGGCTATAAGGTTAGATGAGCTGGATCCAGGTCTCACTGTCAGAACCACACAAGCTTTGTTGGGCAGTGAGTTATTGGTGAGTTATTTCCTGAGAACAAGGGTGGGAAATGCCCACTCTTGTTCCCAAGCTGTGCTCATAGCCATCTCCCGCATCATTAAGGACACAGGTATAGAGTTAGAAGAGAAAGAGACAGTCATGTCCTTGTTTTCCCCACATGAAGAACTTGCAGGGCCAGATTCCCAGCTAAAGATTCTGCCCCTCAACTCTCAGGCATATTTATTCCAGCATTAATTGGAAGGTGGGATGGAAGCGCTCATAGTGCTTCGTTGTGGCAATAAGGATGAGGGTGAAAAGTGGAGGAGACGGAGGGGAGGAAGAGAAATCCATTTGTTAAGATGATGGAGTTAATAATGTGATGATCATGGAGTTAATAATAATTAAAGCAACGTCTGAGATTGTTTACGTTTTAAAGGTGTATTATCCCAAGCAAAAGAGACTAGTACTCAGTACCTCTTCCTACTTAGTATCATCTTGCCTTCCATTTTCATATAACCTTGAAGTACAATAAAGTCAATGTATGCAAAAAGATTCTCTGATGGATTGAGTTATGTAAATTTATTACTTCTTTTTTGTCTTTCCTCCTTTACCCAGAATCTATGTCTAAATCCCATCTTGCACCATTTCTCTTTCAGGGGAATGAGAGGAGGCTCTGTATCCACCCTGTACATTTTGTTTTTCTGGTGGTCAGAGGTAAATCGTAGAATCACAGAATAGTTTGAGTTGGAAAGTAGCTTCAAAGTTCATCTAGTCCAGCCCCTTGGAATGAGCAGGGACATCTTCAACTACATCAGGTCACCCAGAGCAACATCCAGCCTGGCCTGGACTGTCTCCAGGGATGAAGCATCCCCCACCTCTCTGGGCAACCTGTGCCAGTGTTTTA
This sequence comes from Forpus xanthops, assembly GCA_032466535.1. Classification (NCBI taxonomy): domain Eukaryota; kingdom Metazoa; phylum Chordata; class Aves; order Psittaciformes; family Psittacidae; genus Forpus; species Forpus xanthops. The sequence goes on along the minus strand of JASSUY010028030.1, from coordinate 56,322 downwards.
CCACCTTCATTGTACTGAAATTCTTTCTTATGTCTAGTCTATCTATCTAGATATCTTCCACCCCACCATTTGATTTTCCTTATATCACGTCTGTCCTATATCTGGTCTACCTAGTCTATATGTAGTCTATATAGCCTATATGTAGTCTATGTAGTCTATATAGTCTATATGTAGTCTATGTAGTCTATATAGTCTATATGTAGTCTAAAACTATTGAGTACAGGAAAAAAAAAAGAGATTCCTCTTTCATTTTAGATCTAACTCGGTAGTTGGGAATGCACAAAACTCTCAACTCCTGCTCTGAATGAAGACATTTTACAGCACTTAACTCCCACAGCAGCAACTGATGGCTTTATTCTGCTTCCTCCTCTTACTCCTCGCGCACCCATACTGTTTTTCCTACAGCAGCACCGCAGCTTTTCCTTTGCTGGAGATCACACTGTCTAGTTATTTTGCAATGAAGATACCCTTTTTGCATCATTTCCAGGGGCGAGATATAGAGCAGAAGATCTCCTTTCAGAAATCAGCTGCTTCTTTCTCACATGCTACCTTCCACTGTCACAAAAACATTGCACACCATATCCTTCCATTCCAGATCTTATATCCAACGAGCTTTTGCTGACTGCATAACCTTCACTAACCTGAAATTCCTGAGTAGTCCCAGGAGCTCAATGCATCTTGGAATAAAATTTTTGTAATGTCATTTAAGGGTATTCCTAATCCAGAATTATTGAGGAGGCCTGGGTCCTGGGAATTGAGTTTGACACTTGACAAATACTTGGCTTTGTGTAAATGGACAGGCCACTGAAATAACTGCCTTTGGATGTCACATGAAGAGAAATTAATTCTTTATTAACTTCCGCAATGGTAATCTAATAAACTCATTTGGTCTACTAGTTTCAGCAGTTAAAGAGCACAGTCGATTGCATGCAAATAGATTTTTTCTTCCCCTCTGGAACAGTGTCTCTGTGGTGTGCAAAGGGACATCAGTGTGAAAAGCCAGGCCTGGCATGTTAGAATACGGTGTACACCTTCAGATCCTGCTACTGCTCTATGTAAGAGACAGGGACAGCAGGAAGACAAATAGCAGGGGCTAGGAAAATATTAAGAATGAAAAGGGGGGAGTTATTTAAAACTTGTATTTTAAATGGATTTGCTTTGACTTGAATTCAGATCCCTTTGCTTCTTAATCAAGTATTTTAAAATCATATACAAGGAAACAATATATTAAGTGCTTCCGTTATTATGATAGCACAAGACATTAGCCCAAGCAATATCAGGACTCTCTGCCAGATGCTCTACAAATACCACAATGCTGGAGTTCCTGCACTAAAGCTGTATTAGGAAATGCTAAAAATAAAAATGGAACTCTGTGGACCCAGCAAATCTCTAGTTCTAGAAAACCAAGAGTGTCCAAGAGGAAAATAAAGCTTGTGACCCAAGTGTCAAATCAAGGCAGCCATTGCCACTTAGATGGCTGGATTTCAGATGTGCAGCCATAAGCCGCTATAGACTGACCAGGAACCATGTGCAAAATAAACAGACATTTTATCTACAACACAGGGCAAAACATGACCAAAAGGAAGCTGTGGCTTTCCCATCCCTGGCAGTGTTCAAGGCCAGATTGAATGGGGCTTGGTCTGGTGGAAGATGTTCCTGCAGCTGGATGAGCTTTAAGGTCCCTCCTATCCCAAACCATTCTGTGATTTTATGATTCTGTGATGTACCTTTTCATCAAGAGAAGAGTCAATGCACTTTCTGTGTTGTATTTCTCCATCTCTCATTCTGTCAACATAGACTTCAGCTTTCAAGGCTTTATCCCTCAATAAACTCCTGCTTACCAGTGCAAACTAGAACCCAAATAAACCTTTAATCAGAATATCTACACCACACCACGTCTGTTTGTTCTACATCCACACAGCACATCCCCACTGGCAGCATAGCGCAAGCGGAGCCAGCTGAAGAAGCCAAGGCAAAGCACACTTCTTGCCAGTAGGCGTTTGTTACCCTGTCAGTGTAGCACAGAAGGAATACTTCATTTGCAGAAGCCAAATATTTATTAGTATTTGCTAACCGATTTGCTCCATAACAACATGAAAAATAGTGAAGTCTGAGACTGTCAGATCCATGTAAATATATAATTTGCACAGGAATATATAAATATATGTATGCATATTTATTTCTGATTAGTAGCAATTATCCTATGAAAGAGATGCTGGAAATAGAGCACGGGGTTTTTAGATTGCTTTAAGCGTCAGTATTCTCTGCTGCTCTCTTTTCAGAGGCAATGTGGGGTGGAGGACTTCTCCAGCCACCGCAGCCTCCTCTCTGACTTCACTGTGAGGTTTCCAGGGAGATCAGGGTCCCTCACTGAATGGGCACATCTCTGGGTTCTTCCTCAAGGAAAAGCAGATCAGGGTGATCCAGAGCACCCAGGTGAACTTCCAGCTCTGAATCGACCTCAGCAGTGTTAACATCAGCTTTGCTTCCTGAATACCTCTGAAACCTAAGCATTATGGAATATGGTTCTCACTGGCAACCTGATGCCCTGGAGGACCTGAGCCTTGCTGCTTGAACAACTTCATAAACTGGATTTTGGCTTCTCTGTGGGGTAAAAAAAATGCTGGGTTGGATGGGTCTTGGATCAACCTGGTCCAGTGGAAGATGTCTCTGCCCAAGGAATGGAATTGGAACTGGCTGATACTAAGGTTCTTTCCAACCCAAACCATTCTATGATTCTGTGATTTCAAAGAAGCAATTCCAGGCAGCACCATGCTTTTCAGAGCTCCCAGAAACATACTTTCCAGCTCAAGTGGCATCAATGTGTTCCACCACCTCTCTTACTGCTGAACAGTGTCAAACCGGCATTGCTGCCACCACAGCGAGGAATGAGAATTAGAACAATGTCAAAATCAAGAGCAACATTCTCTTGCATTAGAAAAACACACTTCTTCCTCCAGGCTCATGGACACTATTTCATTATTAGGCCTTGTTTGCATAGGAATTTTAAGCAAATGCTGATTATAACAGGACACAATGGCAAATGATGGTCCCATAAAGTTTTCATAGAGCGTTAGTTCAGATCCACTTGCACCTCCTGCTGCGCTTTACCTTTTCCCACTGATACCTCCAGGAGGTTTCAGGACTACTTCCTTGAATCTACATTTGAGTGTAATTTGAGTGTAATCTGATATGTAATTAGAGTAGAATAGAAGACTGAGTATTTAACTACCCATACATCTCTCTCTAATTTAAATAATTCCTAATACATCTAACTAGTTTGCCTCGTACTACACTGATGTGTATTGAACTGGGGATAATGAAATAAGAAATGTGAGGGGGGAAAATTTTATTTCAGAGTCGGAAGATCACCAATTAAGGACATGAAAATCCTAGTGGGAATATCTATACACTTAATGCCCCTTCTGCTTGGTATATAATGTGGTCATTGTCTCCGGCATGCGGACTCTCAGAACTTGTGTTCCTGTGAAGCTGTCTTAACGTGATCAAGCGTCCCACAGTTTTTGAACAGGATTTAAATGTATGGAAAGGATGAAATAAGATGAATTTCACCCTCATTGAGCTTTAGCCATGTCTCAGGCATTACATTAAAGAGCAGAATAAACTGTCTCTTTTACAGCTGTGTTGCCCTCTTTCTGTCTGCTTTGTCTAGAGAGAAGAAGGATTACTGGCTTAAAAAAGAAGCCTAAATTTGAGATGGTTAAAGTGAGGTGAGTTCAGCTCTTTGGTGTTTGACTCCACATCCCTGATGACTCATGTACCAAATCACAGTCAGGGAATTATTCAGCTAACCAATGGGAATTGGCTGGGTCTTCTGGTGAAACAGGACTTATGGATTTCACCCTGCAACGTGGGAAATACTTCAGCACATTCCTCTCTTTAACAATAAAAATTGTCCTGCTCATGCTTAACCAGGGGCAGGTGCTGATGGATGCACAGTCAGATGTGGCTACTCGTCTGAGATTTCAAAATGACAGCCTATCTTCAATGAGGATGGGGGTAGAATGGAAGATCCTGCAGGTTCTGAAGGGTAAGAAAAGTGCAATTTTGATGAGGATGAAAAGTTTCAGTATGATATTGGTTGGCTTCTTTCACACGATGTAAAATACACTCACTTAAAATGGTGTAGTTTTAGTACATAGAATACTGAAAACACACTACAATGTAGCCTAATACCAGCTGGTTACTGGAAAAAAAAAATGTGGCTATGGAAGTTGTTAACCATTCCATTGAAAATGGCAGTGAAATCCACTCTCTGCAGTGGAACGCTTTCATTTCGATGGATCATTACTCTCAGTGGAAAATTATTTTTTTCAGGCAATTTTCAATCCACACGAGAGGATAGCAAACAGCAGTCTGTGCTGCTGGGCTCCAGCTGCCATGGGCTGGTCCAGAACCAACACTTTTCCCCATGGCAAACCCTGCGGAAAGGAATCTCTCATCTAAACACCATTGGGGTGTGTTTTTTATGGTTTCCCTCAGCATAATCCCTCCTGTTCCTTCCTAAGAATTTCTAGAGATGCCAACAGGACATCTTGCATATCACAGTGCACTGCTTCCAACATCTCAGGACTCTACCACTGCCTACCCACCATGCCATCAGTGATGCATACCCTAATGCTGGGTCACCCCACTGTTCAGCTCAGGAACATTGCTCCACAGCCTTCCCTACTCCTAGAGCAGCTAAAGGGGATGGTGAAATCCTCATCAGTGACTTGTAGCATCTCCTGGGGGGCAGCTCCCAGCATTGCGGCCAACACATAGCCGCATTCCCAACGTGGCGCGGGTATCCAGAACCCCCTGGCTCACAGGCTCACACGCTCCCTCCCCCTTCCCTGTCAAGGTTTCTTTCTGTGCAGAACAGATGGGCACAGCCGTTTGAGAACCACCTCCTTTCCCCCCACCCCTGAGCCTGCAGAAAGATGCATCACTGGGGCAGGGAGCAGTCCCCTCCTGGCTGCGCACAGCACCCTTTTCAAAGGGGCAGGTAAAAGTTTAACCAGGCTGTCTTTCAGCAGTGGGGGCTGAGCCGCCTTTCATAGCCATGATAAATTGCTCCTGTCAAAACTACATGAATGCTCATATTGAAAAGCTCTTCTTTCTTTCTTTTAACTTTCCCCCTCTCTCCAGTCATACGGCATCTCTCGGTTGTTAGCCAACATTTAATGCCCACTTAGTCAAAGGGCACTTCCACTCCTCGTCTGCCTGTCCTGTCCCCTGGGGCTGCTGGGGCTGAGTTGCCACAGAGATACTGATGGGGAAAAAGCGCTTTAATGTTCTCAGGCTTTTTAATTTAATTCGGGTCCTTCTACCAGTAGTCCTTAACCAAAGCAATTGAAGGATGGGGGGTGAGCAGGTATCTTTGAAGGAAGATTTCCAGTTGGGGGTATGTTCTAAGTTAATAGATCAGTTACTTTTGGTAATATGTTTTGAAGGTGATAATGAACACATAAAACCATAGAATAGTGTGGGTCGGAAGGGACCTTCAAAGCTCATCCAGCCCAACCCCGTGCAATGAGCAGGGGCATCTTCAACTAGATCAGAGTGCCCAGAACCACATCCAGCCTGGCCTGGAATGTCTACAAGGATGGGGCATCCACCACCTCTCTGGGTAACCTGTGCCAGTGTTTTACCATCCTCATTGGACAAAATCTCTTCCTCACATTCACCTAAATCCCTCTCTTTTAGTTTAGAACCATTATAACACAAAACAATCTAATACACATCCACTCCAGCGGTTGAGCAGCGCAGCCAAAGCACGCTGGAGGTGTTCCAGGGAGACAGACCCTGCCCAGCTCTTAATAGAGAGACTTCCTCTTCTGTCAGTGGGTGCCTTCACTCCATGTGCCCTGGAGCAGGAGCTACAGCTGTGAGTGCCTTGCCGTGGAACTCCTGCTGCTTCATCCAAAATTGCCTCTTCTTGTCAACCTCCTGGCCCTGCTGCAGAGCTGCTCTGATGGGGCTGGTACATGATAGCAAAAGTCATGGAGCCCCTAAAACAGTTACATTGGTCACAGAGGAATGGATAGGAGGATTGGATAGGAGGATGGCCTGCTTGTCACAGTGAAGGCTCTGTGAATCAGTTGTCTATTCCTGGGCTTGAGACTAATGGGAAGGATGAGTTTAGGGTGCTTGGCAAGCACCCAGACAGCTCAGCCTGGGCTGGCCGTCACTCAGCTACCTAAGGATTACTCCTCCATGAAAGTCCTTCATAAGGAAAGTTGACTTGACCCATGACTACCATGCACTTATTTGCACATATTATAGCCACAAGCTTCTCTTCTGCTCCCTAGAAGCTCACTATAAGGAACAGGAACAACAGAACAAGCACAGCTGTTCCCAGTAGTGTTGTTCCCATGTCCATCCCTGATCCCAGCCCATTGTCCAATGGGATGTGACACTCACAGTACACCCAGCTGCGGGTAACACCCAAACTCTGGAGTTCAGCTTGCATTCAGAACACCTCTCCCTCCCCACAGTGCCTGTGTGGGAAAAGCTACCCATAAATTCAGTGCCAGACATTCAACACACATCTCCCAAGAAGAGATTTCAGACCTAGTCACACGCTCTGCTTTAATTCCTTCCTCTCGTGTTTTTCTGTCCATGCTGATATCTAGCTCTCTCCCAGCACTCCCATATATCCTGCAGACTGTAATATACATCCTGCTGCCCTGCCACAGCAATCAGTGACAGCAGTATCTGGCACACACAGAGCTTTCATAGGTGCAACTTCTGTGCAAGAAATACTTTTACTACAGTCCTCATAGCTAGTTACAGGGTCACTACCGTCAAGAGACTCTTGTTATCCCAGCTTGCTTGCTCATTAAACCTTGCTATTCCCATATGTACACAGTATACATGCAATGAAGACTGCACAGCTCTAACTCTATTCCTACTTACCTGTATAATCTAGATATTTCAATAAGGCTACAGGGTGAAGAAGGTTGGGATTTACCCATATTCACTTTAAGGGCTGCATTTCATGTAACTGCAACACTAGAAAAGATCTGCCTCCAAAGAGCAAAAGAAAAGTGATGTTTAAGGAACAAACTGAGTAATCTCCAGATGCTCCCACTCAAGAAACACATGAGCACAGGCTGAAAGTCAGGCCTGATTCTTCTTCAGTCAGCTGCTACCCCTTCCTCAGCCTTTCTCTCTCTGAGCCTCATTTTCCCCTCTACTGGGAAGATTGCTGGTGATCCTTCTTTGGAAAGAGCTTCTCCTTCCACATTCAGGAGTATTGTAGGTTCTAAGTACTCGTGACACTGGCTTAGTTGATGATGTGTGTGCTGGTCCCTGCTTGTGCAGAGCCTTAAAACCTCCTGGAGAGCCTTTGCACTGCTGCAGCTTGCAAGGTCCAAGCCCAGCAGCTTTGCTGCCGTAGTCTCCCCTCCCCTCCACGAATCACTTCAGATCAGCCGAGTTGCTCCACAGTTATTAACTGTTTGGATGGACTTCTGAAGTTAATTATAATTTCACAGTGCAATACCAAGCATGATTAAAACAATTACATTTGCCCCCCTCCTTGCAATGCCTCCCTCCCTTCACTTTCCCTTCTTCCCCTCCCTCCTTTCCCTGTCTCCCTTCACTCTGGAAGTTTTTAGATACACTTCTGCACCACTGCAACAAATTGTATGGTAGGATCTGAAATTATTATGCTCTTAAATGCATTAAACTGTTCGTAAAGCAATTTGCAATGCCAGTTACCAAACTATAGCGAGCCTCCCAGCCTGACACCTCCCAAATGCAGAGGGATTCTTGGCAGCTGCATCCTGCTGCAATGCTCTCTCCCTCACTAGAGTCAATGCCTGAAACCTAGGAGAAATCAATGCAATTATAGATATGAAGGTCCAATTACTGCGAAATGTGATCAGCCTTTATTCTCTGAGTCCATTCAAGAAAATCAAGGAGACCTTTCCTCTTTTCCCTTGTGAAGGGACTTGCAATATAATGCAAAATGATCTTTGGGCTGAGGGATGTCTGTCACTCAGCAGGACAATTCTGAGGTTGTCCAATACTGGTTTTCCTTCACATTTCTGAGCTTATTCCCAATTTACACCTCAGTGCATCCATTGTGTCTGTCAAAATCCATCCCTCTGACGCAGCTATCAGGTTCCCAGCCCAGCACCGTGCATGGGGCCAAGTCCTCCTCTCTGGATTCCTTGGGATCATTTTGCCCATTCGGGATATTTTTTCACTAACTGCCAACCACATCTGCTCCCAGCCTTGGGGCTGAAGGTGGAGAGCAGGACACAGGGCTGCCTGCATTAGCATCCAGTGCATGACAGGGGGCTCATGACTGGGCTTTTAGAGGAATTGAAACAGACTTCCTAGGAAAACAATCTGCAATCTCTTCTGGACCAGGCTTGATCCTTGTACCTGCAAGAAAAACTCTAACTCCATAGCATTGACTTCTACTCCCAGATTAGTGAGAGGGACCTGTGTCTCATTGTGCTTTACCTGTTATCCAACAGAGCAGGATGTGATCAGGGTCAGGACATGACTCCAATTATGCAAGCAGATATAACCATCTGCATTAATAAAACCCCCATTCTTTTATCTGTGTTAATTAAAGGTGAATTAGAGAGAGAGAAAGAAAAGATATAAATTAGCTAATAGTTAATTACTGGAATTGTATTGAGAAATAGATGTACATGCAAAGTATAAAAACTGTTCCAGATGAACAAAATATTGGGGTTTGTTTCCAGAGCTGCAGAACAGGCACTTGTTTTCCACCACTGCCAAGTGTGAAGAAGTCCATTTATCATAAGCCTCACAGCACTCCATTCAAGGATCCCAAAGTGCTCAGCAAACACTGATAAATAGACCTTGATGCATTCCCAAAGAGAACCATTATCATCATCATTTAGCAGTGCAGGCAGGATCCCAGGAGCCCCAGTCCCCATTCCTGCCCACACAGCTCCACTTTGTTCTCCTGTCTTCTGGAAAGCACCCAACCACTTTTCCAAACTGCTAGTTTGCAGCCAAAGGCTCTAGGACCAAGTTGCCATCAAGCTAAGATCTGCGGACAGCAGGGCTACCATCTGGGCAGGCTTCAAGCTGCTCGGAAGAGATGACCCTTAGCATCTTGATCCTCACCTTGCCCTGCCAGTGTCGCCAGTGCCAAGCTTCAGGGCAGAGCAGGCTCCCCAGGAAGGCACCAAATGGAGGAGAAAATGATGAGAACCTGGTCCTTGGGGGCCCTTTGACCTCTCCTTGCTCTATTGTTTGAAATGCATTTTAACAAGCAAAGAAGATCTCATGTTTCTGGGGGTGTAGAGGATTCTGCACCTCATCATCAAACCACTTTCCTGCATCACACCCAGACATCAACCCCTTTCTGCTGCCACGGTGTAACCGGGATTGTGAAATAGGATGCGTCAAACAAATCCCTGCTGCAGCCTGCTCTGGAAAGAGCAAGGAGAGAGGACAGCATGAGGCTGTGCAGCGGGTCAGGAGGCACTAGTGCAAGTGGGAGGTATCTCTGCTGATGTATTTGCAGGTGCTGATGGTACGGGGTGGGATGGGGGCAGCAGGACACCTGCTGCCTCTCAGCACCCGCTGCTGCCACCCTCACAGTGCACAACATGTGAACACTGTCCCCATGAGGGGACATGGACTTCAGAGGCCTGAGAAAATAAATATATCTGAGAGTGGGTTTATCTTCCTTACAGGTTCTGCACCCAACTTTACATCCTCAGGGGTTTCAACCACAGCAGCATCTATTTCCTTCTCCCACCTTTAGTTTTCCCCTCGAGTTTCACATGTATTTTCTTTTCACACTACACCACAAGAGTTACAATGAGTAGTTTTGCTGTCTGGGGTACAAAAACTGTGTCACTGTACAGACTGGTTTTGCAATAAGGAATGAGTGTCAACTCTTGGGGTATAAGTGTAGCATTAATCCGGCCTTTCATGACCAGCACTTTCTCTGTACTTGTTTATTACACATTTTGTGTCCACCCCAGGATAGATCAAACTGTTTAAGTTTTGACTGCAGAGGCAGAAGAATGACTCACTCGGAACCTGAAATGTAAGTAAATATATGCATTGCTAAATAAATCAAACACTAAGACACCAAGCCAAGGCTGATGAATATCCTCATACTTAAAACAAATGGGGCAAACTATCAGACAGTGGGTTTAGACATAATAATTTCAGGGTATAACTCAACATAGCACTTGTCATAATAGGTAAATTGCTTTGATCTTTGATTTTTCTTTACTATATAGGTGAAATCTTTCATGTGTCAGTTAAGTGACCTGTTGTACTATTACAAACACTGCAAAAGGGTGTGAAAAATCATGTTAAATTGAAAAAAACTTCTCAATTACAGTGACTGAAAAATGCTCCAAATCTCTTAAACCTCCCAATACAGCCAGAAAAGAGGGGATCTGGTGAATGCTCTCCCTCTTTCCCAGTATTCCTGCCATAACTGTGCATTCCCACAGAAAAAGGTTAGTCTCCTGTACCTTCCCTTCTGACACTGAATTACAAAGCACTACCCCAGTGACAGCCTCTAAATCCATTAGTGTTTAAGAGAAAATCATCCCTGCAATCTGTGCAGCAGTAAGTGTTATGTATGATGGGAATACACCGGAAGGAGCTTGGCAGACCTGCTGGGAGGAGGCTCTCAGCTCAGGACTGCCACCTCCCTGTCCCCACTCAAGGAGAACTGCTTGAAGCCACTTTCTGAGTTGGTTTCTATTTTCTTGCGTCTCGCCCTTACTGCACTGCCCCAGCACAGGATCCTGCCTGCTAAGGTTTGCATGCTTTGGCCGCCCTGAAGGAATGAGCAGTGTTTGCCTCCCACACTGGATCGAGCCCTCTGAGCCCGGTGTTTCTGCATTCCTGATTGCCCTGCTGCATGTGAACCACACAACAACCAACCATTTAGAGCACCTTACTAGCTCAATTCCTCCCCCCCCCCCCCATGTGCTGATTGAAAAGCAAATGAAATACATTTTCTACCACTAATTTCCTTTCTTCATCTACCTGCCCACACTTCTTATTTCTGAAGAATCTTCTTAAACAAGGAACGGGTTCCTTAAGTGGTGGTTGGGCCCCTGAGTGATAAAATAGGCTGATACTTCATTAAGGGCTGGTCTGTTAAAGGAGTTAACAGACTTGTTGAGGTGCTTCAAGCTGAGCATGCTGGGGGGGGATGCAGCAGAGAGCATCCTCCTGCCAGGCCAGCCCAGCCTCATGGAATCACAGAATCATGGGATCAACCAGGTTGGAAAAGACCTTTAAGATCATGAATTCTAACCTCTACCCCAAGACTGCCAAGGCCACCACTAAACCTTGTCACTGAGGGCCCAAATCAGGCACTGCAAGGAAGAGACAACTAAAGGATTGTCTGTAACTCATCCGGAAGCTTTTTACCTCCTTAGACTAGTTATTTAGCTCTCACTTGTTACCCTGCTATTCCCCAAGTAGCAGCTCTCACATAGTGTGGTCTCCTGGCGATGCAACTCCTGCATAAAGCAGCTTCATAATTTTAAGATAGAATAGAAACATTTAGGTTGGAAAATACCTTTAAAATCATCAATTCCAACCATTAATCCACTACTGCCAAGTCCACCACTAAGCCATGTCCCTAAGCACCACATCTATATGTCTTTTAAACTCCTCCAGGGATTAAGCATGCTGTCCTCACACCATCCCTTTAGAGTGACAGAATGAGAAAGGAAAAAATAGGGTCCTAGAATTCCACTTGGATCAGTCCTGGAGTCATGCCAGTGATGTAGAGAACTGGAGTAAAACAAAAAGGATCTGTAGCTCCCTAAATATTGCAAGGGGAAGCCCAGGTTATAGGCATCTACTTGAATTTTATCAGACTGGGATTTGAAGAGTGTTCTGATGCAACTCTGGATCAAAATGCATTCTTAAAAGGAGTTCTAAATAACTTACATTTACAGATGAGCTCTTCCCCTCACTACCTTTGTACATGCAAGACGTGATCAAGGCAGCTTCCAAAACTGCAGAGAGGTTTTTTGGGACTAAATCCCAAATCACACTTATGTTCTTCCCAGTGAGGATGTTGGAGTTTGACATAAGAGTTTTGTTGAGTTTCCACATCCCAAATCTTGCTTTTTCAAACACACATAAACTGATACTAACTGGCACCTGATGGTACTGAGAGAGAACTTCCTTTTGGAGATCATCTATTTCACCAGCTGCTTCCATCCCATAAACAAAAGATGGTTCTTGAGCAGAGCAATTCAGATAGTGTAAAAATGGATTTCATTTTGCCAGCACAGTTGGCCAGGAAGCTTTACATCCCCTATTGATGTTATGGAGATAAACACGACTGCGTTGCCTGTGTGATGTTACTGCCTCCCACCCGAAGCCAGAGTCACCCACACCCTCCCTCAGGTACAAGATGAAGGTTCCCCGCCCTCCTCATAGGCTCCAAACTTTGATCACAGTCCCAACAGATGCAAAATATTTACAGTAAGAGGTGCCAGTACCACGGGAGTTCCCAGTCAATACGTTTGCGCACACACTTCAGAGCATCATTTATCTTGAGGGACGTCAACCCTACAAATGTTAGTGCATGTCACTGTCAAAGCAAATGCCAGAAATCAGCTTCCTTTCATCTGAAAGAAGAATAATTAACTTTGCAACTGCTTCCAAAAGTGCTAATTAATGGGTTTCACCAACTTGACTTGTCAGGATACATCTCGATTTGAACAGCAGCTTGTTCTACCCTTGAGGATTATGGCTCTTCTTTTGGACTCTTTTCCTCATCCGCCAGTTGAGTGAGTTGTGGAAAATGGATGCTATTTATAACACAAAAATAAACATACAGAAAAGGGAAAGCCCTAGAGACAAGTTAACATTTATTAATTATTTGTGCACTTTTCTCTATTAGCAGTAATGTAACAACAGTGTTCCATTTGCACAGAATAAACTTTAAAGAAGATGGGATTTTGTTGGCTGCTTCGCTTCCTGAAAAGCCAGGACAAGACTTCACTTGAGATCTCTCTGTGCATAAGGATGGTCTGGACTGGACTGGAGAGCCAGGTTGGATCTCCCTCGGTCACCTGGATAGTCTTCTTCTGTATTTAAGCCCAACACTGCCTGAGCAACTCCAGAGAGTACATTTTGAGTGTAGAAATTCCTCCATCGGTCTGTACCATGCATTTTCTTCCCCCAGTTTTGTGTGGGGTGATAAGTTGCCTCAATTTCAATACTGAGTTATGTGACTGTTTGGATAACCTCCCTACTTCCACCAGGATGGGGTCTGAGCTTTGCCTGCTCTTGTTGAGATAAGAAGTGATATACCTGAGTTTGCTGATGGAGCTCAGCTATCCCACCCCCCAGTAAGTAAGTGGGAGTCACATCACTCTGCCTAAATCCCTCAGACCCTTTGAAAACCCAAAAGCCTGGATGCATCTGATGATTAAAGAGACTGGCCTGGAGAACTGGTGAAGGCCATGGCCAGACTTTATATGAACAGCCTGATGAAGTCTCAGACCCTTATGTGTGTTCCTGAAAATGTAAAGTAAGTCAGGAAAACAAGTGGAAAATCCAGGAGGTTCTTATAAAAACCCCACAGCTCAGTTATCCTTACAAAAAAACTCACACCAGAGGCCATTTACATTCATGGTAATTAGGGAGGAACATTTTGGGTTGAGAATAACTGTATATTGACTACCGAAGAGGTTTATTTTGGGGAATTTATCCCTAACACCTCTGCCTAAATGGGTGGTGCCAGGCTGGAAATTATGCTCACCTGGGATGCAGGGAGCTCCTGCAGGCATCACCCTCTCAGTAGCCAGTTCACATTCCCCCAGGGCAGCAGGAGCCAGGGGTCTGGGCCAGCCTCTGCTGGGTGGAGGAAGGAGTGGGATCACTTGTAAGTTGTTAATGGAGTGCAGGGGTTGGGTTGTTTTGGAGAGGAGCTGGTGGAAGGGAGTATGCTGTGTTCTGAAGGCTTGTGCTTATATGTGAGCCATAGTGTCCTGTCTGGTTTCCCTCTGTGATGACCTGGCTTCTCCTTGTTGCCTGGAAGAAGAAAATAGAAGAGGGGTAAGAGCTATAATCACATCAGCTGCTGTAGTTCAGAAAGCCTTTTACTAGGCTCTTGAGGCTGGAGAAGGAAGTGTCCAAGCTTGTGTGCCCACTGAGCTGGGGCCCTGCGGGAGAGCTGGGCGCTCTGGCTCAAGCAATGGTCCCTGTGTTGTGTTTGTGTGGGGATTGGAGATGGCTCCTCTAAGACTTTATTGGGAGAGTTGAGAGTGAGTAGGACAACTGAGCTCAGTGAAGAGCAGTGGACACCTTGCAAGGGCTGGTGACTTCTCCATCCTGGTCTTTGCTGAGCTGTGCCTTATAGTCAGACTCTGTCAGCAAAGGGTTAATAAGCGACACCCTGTGGTTATAAGCACATTGGGACATGAACGTTTTATGCACATCTAGAAGCAGGGACAGTGATTATGATGTGTTAATATTTTAAGTTACTGGTAACTGATGGATTGAGAAGTTTCAAGCAACTCCCTGGCTGCTTGTGGCAACGAACCTCAGGAGAGCTGCAGTCTGGCACTGAGTGCGGGGAGCCTGGGAGGGATGGAGGAGCAAAAGAGGACAAATAGTGTCACAGGATGGGACTAACACCCTGAAGGAAATCCAGTACAATTGGTAAACTAAGTCTTCCTGCACCTGGTCACAGGCCAGCCCATAGAAGTTAAACATGAAGCAACTTCACCTTCAAGGATGTCAACATTATTTACTGGAGGTTTCTACTTAATTTGTTGCTATATTTACACTTACAGTAGAGGCTGAAATCGTGTGCTGCATTTTTAAGTGGAGTCTATTTTTGTATGTGGAGCAAGGGAAGAATTTTGACATTTACTGGAAGTTATGGGGTCGTCCTAGCTCTGGCAGAATCAATCTCTCACCTACTTATTGTCACTCTTTTAATTTCACTTGTAGAGTCCAGGCAATCCACTAGATTAAATTCAGGGCAATAGAAAATTCTTTAGATATACATCTCTTTTGGTTTCCCATTTTGAAAGGTCCTTTAAGTGGTTGATGTGCGCATATTGGCACTGATTTCCCATTCACCTTGTGCTAAATGCTTAAGAATCTCCACAAGTTGGCCTGGGTTGTACATGGACAATTGGAACATAAAGTCACCAGCACTGGGTCTGGCAAAAGATGCTCTTAGATGCTTATTGTTTTACACATCAAAACTCCAGCGGAAGGGAAAAACCCTCAAAGTTTGAAAGAAGGAGCGTGGATAGAAAGGGAGTCATGTTCTGTCTCATCACTTCTGGATGTATTTAGCAGGGACAAATGTGGATTTGAGCCTTTGGCTGTAAGGCATGTGCTGGTGCCCTCTCATGGAGGGGCTGCTGCCCAATGAGGAATGAGATGACAGCTCAAAGTCAGCAAAACTCCCTCTTTGCAGGGTTAGTCCCCAGTCATGCACTTGTTGGCATAATGTGATGTGAGGAATACTCTGCTGCAGATGCAGTAAGATGTGTCCTTAAGCTTAACTTTATCCTATTTTTAGGGCCTCCCCAAATGGTTATGGCAGCATCTAGGGAACAAACCCTGCTCTTTCATGCAGGGGCCTGGGCTCTCCACCCAGTGCACACTGGTGATGCTCCCTTGTGCTCCCCTCTGCATGTCCCCAGTGCTGTTCCTGTTCCATGGCTCCAGGAGCAGGGACACCGGTCCTTCTGGGCACAGACTTGCTGCTGTGTGGCTGCCAGGCACCGAGGTGATGAGCATGGGCCCCACAGAGAGGCTCGTATGTAGATGATGGCTTTGTCTCTTTACTGGAGTGCATCTTGCAACCAGATTCCTTCCCAGTGCATATCCCCCTTCTCGCCCTCCCTACAAACAGCCCTCTGGATTGGGCTCCTTTACTAAAAATTGGTTGGAATAAAGGGAGGGGGGAGAAACTTTATTAGTGTTATACATTATTTTCCTTCTCTCCCTTCTCCCCCTTTCTCTTCCCTGTATGATGAATTGCCTGGTACTGAGATGGTAGCTCCAGCCCAGGCACTTAGCAATCTCCTCCTGGTCCCTTGCACAGACAGATGGGACGGCCCATGTCTTGACCGTGATTGATTAGCTGGAGAAAGCCTGTTGAGTGGAGTTCCATGAAGATTGATGCTTTCTCCTTCTAACAGCATTTCCAAAAAGTTTCTATTACATTTTGATTATGTTTATAGAATCTCACTGGTCTCCAGGAAGATTCAATCTTCTCTTTCCCCCTCTACCCTCTGTGCAATGTGTGTAACTTCCCTCCTGTGCATATGCTGTTCATCCATCTCTTACCTTTATTTTTTAAGGGATGCCCCTACAGGTCTCTTAGGACAGTTCCCTTCCTCTGTCCCTTTTCTCTCCCCAGCAAAGGTACCTCCTTGCTGGTTGTTGCCCTCTGGCTTGCGGATGCCATAGTCAAGGTGGGATTTCCCTGACACTAGATGCTTCCAGCCCATTTGTGGCCTCTAGAAGCTGCAGAGCAGGAGGAAGGAGTGTTATCTGTGATAGCTTGTTGGGAACTGAAACATGGGACCACCAAGATGGTGAGTGGGTGAAGACCCACCATTGCCCAGCACAAGATGCTGTGGTTCCTGCCTGCCCGCACGTACCTGCTTTGCCCTGCCTGGATTCCCTGCAGCAGGAGAGCCCTGCTCACATGCAAGTCGTTAAAAGCCCCTGATGTTCATAAATGAGCATTAAAGCACTAAAGTACAATGACACAAGTTTTATTCCTACCAGTGTTTTGGCCAGCTTTAATGGAGATTCTTGTGTTTGTCACCAGGTGAAAGGGAACTGTGGGATGAGGATTTTGTTTCACAAGTCCTGTGCAGCCATGTCTAGAGGATGGAATCTGTCATCTTACTTTTCTTCCTTCTCAGTTGAGAGATTGTGAGTCTGTACCCCAAAACTTGAGATTTATGGGTGGGCTAAAGGGGACATCATGGCCTGGTGTTCTCCATCCAGGAAAGCCAATATATTTTTAAGTAGCTTCATAGAATGTGTAAATACATTATGATTCATAAGTAATAATTCTGGTATAGTGCTGAAAAACATGCTCACTGCTGCATAGAAGCAGAGAGAAAATTGGTCCCTGACACCAGATAAATCAAATTTAAAACACTAGGCTTCTGGAAGTGTTAGAAAGGAGCTTTTCAGTTGGTTCCTAACCACAGAAATTATTTTGTTACCAAATGTCATTAAGAAACTGGCTCTCCTGGTCTTCCCTTCTCATTTAATTAAACAGAGAGCTGTGCTTTTGTGGAACAGAAGTCACAGGCAGCCACCTTGTTTTCACAGTTGCGTCCTCTCTAAGAAGTGGAGCCTCTTCCCTTGTACCATCTCAGCAAATGAGCAGGAGCTGCATGTCCTGAACAGTGGAAACATTCCAATAAACAGCCCCAGGACTCTGCATATACCCTTGTGTGGGCTGAGCACATCATCTGTGGCATGGGAATGGGGAGCTGCTTGTGGCTGGCTGGCTGCTCCTCTCCATGGGGAGGATGCAATCTGGCATCTGCTTTTCTCCCTTTGCTTATTTAAGAGATTGTAGGTTTTTGTCCCAAAAAAATGATATTTATATGGCTGGGGGTAAAAGTGAGCATCTAGCAAGAGGCATCCCTGTGATGCTGTAACCATCTTCACTTAGCAGGGACCACCCTCCCTAACTGGTAGAGATAGGCCAGGTAAGTATGTACTGACTCTGCCCTGCACCAGGTGGTGAACAGAGGCAGAGAACAGCAAGGCAGTGTGTGCAGGGTGAGCAGATAGACTTGGGAATGCTAAAGACCTGCAAAGGAGGGAGGGATGCAGGGAGCTGGTGCTGCCAAAGGCTTTGCCACCCTGTGTGGCTGCTGTGATGGCAGCAATCGCTAGCATGGTGTTTAATCATGTCCTGGTGTTCTGGCTGAGAATTACCAACTGTTTTACACTTGAGGAAACCACAAAGAAGCGATGAACATACTGATTCTTAGGCAGGAGGCAAAGACAGGACCAGTGCTGTCACAGAAGAACCTTCCTCCTCCAGATGCCTTTCCAGGGCCCCACAAGCTGTCTGGCACCTTAACATCTCAGCAAGACACTCTGGAGATTGTCTCTCCTTGTTCCATTACTGTCCCTTTGCCAGGACACTGGCAGAGCATCCCTGTTTCCAGGCATCACCATTTGTCTGCAGTGCTTTAGTGATATGCCCAACTCATTGGCCTCTGGTTTAATGTCTCCCTGCTTGTACATCCCTGGGTGCGTGGTGAGGTAGCAGCAGTACCGGGCCAGCCTTGTCAAGACAACGCAGTGCTTGACTTTCAGCTTGGGTGTTCTGCTCCTCAGTGGGGCCAGCTTGCCCCAGCTAAGCTCCACATCCCTGGCATAACCCACTTCCCACAGGCTGGAGTGTGGCAGAGCTGGCTCAGGTATTTCCCTGCTGCTCAGTGGCATGGGCATAGCCTGCATGGGTCTTGCAGATGTAGCATCACTAGCAGAGAGGCAATAGGGTGTACAAAGCTTCAGCCAGGCCGTGTGTCCCTGCATCACTGGTATCTGCAGCCAGTCCATCTTCCTGATGGTGGGAATTGCTGGTGTCGCATTGCTAGTACAGGCTGTGCTGTAATTTTCTGTGCCCCTTCTCCCTCTGTAAAATCAGGCTGGGCAGGAAGCCCATCATCTGTGTGGGAGAGGTATTATGTGGATTCCCTCTCCATGCATAAGACATACTGTGGTGCACTGGATGCAGCCCTCAAAACCCCTGAGGCCTCTCCCTCCCCATCAGCTCGCCTGCCTGCCCTGCCAGACCAGGCTCTGTGAAATATAGACCCCAGGTTTTATTTCTGCATTTATTACAAATGCAAATTACAGATGAAAGCATCAACTACACAAACCATTACTCAGAGGAGCATCTTTCCAACTGCTGGACTTGGACTGAACAGCTTGTGGTTAATTTGCTATATAATCACTGCCTGCAACAGGAAAGCAAGTGCTTCAACTGTGCTAATATTATGAAAGGGGAAGTTAACCATAGAGATAAATTCTGAGGAGCTGCAGCTGGGATGAAAGAGGGAAATAAATGTAACTGGAGTCCAGACTTCAGGCTTGCAAAAGTGGTAGCTTGGATATTTAAAGGGATAAAAGATAAGAGTTCAGGTTAAACGTGGTTTTGAAGTCGCTTTTAGCCTGAATATCTCTTCCTCAAGAAGCAGAGGATCCCTGCAGCTCCCATCGCCCTGCTGCTTGAACAGTGCCCTGGACTGTACGCAGGCATGCAAATGGGATAAGTGGCTGTCATGGTTTAAGCTGTAAGTCACGCAGCCCGCTCAATCACTCCCCACTCTTTCTTCCCCACAGTCCCAGGGGATGGGGAGAAGAATCAAAAGAATGCAACTCCCACAGGTTGAGATAAGAACAGTTTAGTGACTAAGGTATAACACAAATCACTGCTGCTACCACCAGTAATAATAATAATGGTAAGGGAAATAAAACTGCTCACCACCAATACTCAGCCTGACAGAGCAGTGCACCCCCCTCTTCTGGGTCTCTGCTCTCAGTTTTTCCATCCTGGGCATGATGTGCTATGGTATGGAATACCTCTTTGGTCAGTTTGGGTCATGTGTTCTGCCTCTGCTTCCTCCCGGCTTCCCCTCCTCCCTGGCAGAGCATGAGGCTCAGAAAGTCCTTGGTCACCCTAAACATTCTAAGCGGCAACTAAAACCATCGGTGTTATCAGCACTGTTCCCAGGCTGCAAGTCGAAAACACAGCAAAGGAGAAGAGCACAATTCAGCTGGCAGAGATTTTCCTGGGGAGGGGTTTCTTTCCCAGCACTTGGGGCTGGGGGATTGGTCTCTTGCCAGGGATGCTGCATCCCTGCAGTGTGGAGCTGTGGAAAGGGACCACTAGTATCTCCAGAAACAACCTGTGGTACACACCCAGCCCCTTTCCCCCTGGCAGAAGAGATGATGAACATACAGGGCAGAGTGCCCTGCTGAAGAAGCCCTGGGTCTGAAAGCGTCACCTTGTTGTGGCACTGCTCCATGCCCCGTGAATGCACCAGCTTCACCAGGGCTGGCTCAGTACCCCATGCATGAGGCTGAAATAACGCTTAGACCTTCCCAAGTACCCAAACCTCCCTACCCTTCCATTCCTGTGCCTTCACATGTACTGACAGTATAGTAATGCTGTTTTGCAAAGTGCTCAAGGGATTAAAAACTGTTCCTGTAGATTATCTCTCAGGACAAATCTGAAGTTCTGTCTAAGTCTTCTCTGGAGGCCTGTGAGAAGCAAAAGCTGTCAAAACAGCACAGATAAAAGATTGCATAGGAGTGGGAGAGTGAATCAGCTCCAGATGGGTGAGCTGGCTCTTATGGAGCAAGAGAGTTCTAGCGGTGCTGCAGATTCACATCCCCCTCAAACACCTTTTCTGATTCTGAAATGGCTGTGTTTGATTTTTGCAGTTTCCCAGGCCTGGAACAAAGTCCTGGGGGTTAGGGAGAGGGATGAGGCATCAGGGGACCGCTTGTACCTGGGAAAAGGCAGCTGAGCCCTGAGCAGGAAGCTGAGGTTATGGCTATAGGGGGAGCTACAGAGGTCCCTGCAGTGCAGGGTGGTGGAGCTGTTCTCAAGCCCTGCATCAGCCCCATCACCATGAATAAATAGTGCTGGCACTGGCAAATTTGCCAAATTTGGCCTTTAGTTTTTCAATACACAACATTTTGTCCACCCCTAAGATATGAGCATTTCCCTTCTGCAGCTGATGGGTAAGAGCATTTCCTTTGCTCCAGGACAGTGGTAATTCTCAGTTTTAACAATTGCCGCTGCAGAAGTTAATCATTGAACAGGCAGGATGGAGATGCTTCGGGTGCATATGTAAAGAACAGCAGGGCCAGAGGCCCTGTGTGGCCAGCAAAGGAGGTGCTTGCTATTTGGGAAGAAGGGAGAGAAAGCGCATGTGTCTGGACAGAGGCAGGGCTGTTGCATCAGTGCTGGCCTTGCAGTTTGACTCCCCAGTCAAAACAGATGAGCCATGGAGCTTTATGCTCAGTCAGGAGAGGATGCTCTGAGGG
This sequence comes from Forpus xanthops, assembly GCA_032466535.1. Lineage (NCBI taxonomy): Eukaryota > Metazoa > Chordata > Aves > Psittaciformes > Psittacidae > Forpus > Forpus xanthops. The sequence goes on along the minus strand of JASSUY010028030.1, from coordinate 35,253 downwards.
CATATCACAGCTGAGATCATCAAGGCTCAGTCTAGGAAAGACCATCCTGAGGCATGTGTCACGGTGCATGGGGTACAGTGGTGTTACCTGCCTGGGTTAACTTCTGCTAGCTCAGCTCAAGACAGCAAAATCTGTAGGGGAAAGGCTTTCCTAGCTATGAGTCAGGAATGAAGCTCATTTCCATGTGATATCAGCACTTCCTGATGCAGAGAACAAGGATGATGTGAATTGCATCAAGGAAGGGTTCCTGGAATTGCACATTAGCTTGATGCATAGGAAAGAGCTACAGCAAGAGAGATCAGGCTCAGATTCACCTCCCTCTGCTTAGAGCCCTGCAGCCCGTTCTCTTCCTTTACCATGGCTGCAGAACCTCCGGTGCTGGTGCCAGCTCATTCTGGGCAACTCTGCAGGAGGAAGCTTGAGTGCCACAGGGACATGCAGCTCACATTGGTGTGACCATGGTAAACAGGAGCGTGAAGCCTCAAGCTGCTCAGGCAGCTCACCCTGGGACTCTCCATCCATGAGCTGGGGGGAACAAGACTCCAAGGAAAGCATCTGAGCAGCTGCTGGGTGCTGTGGTGGCTGCATCACTGGAGTCACTGATATTTTCTGCTGTCAAGAGCTGCCCAAAACAGCAACTGAGGGGCTGCCCAGAGCACAACTAGAGCCTTTATACAGGCTTAACCCTGAATGTCTGGTTGACGTGGTGGTTTTGGGGTGCAGGTCACCAAGCAGTTTCAGAGAAACTTCAGAGCGAAGACGCTCTGGGTTACACTTGCAGCATTACAGCATGAGGATATCTGCCTTCTCCAGCATGAGAAGCAGATGCAGAGGCACTCAGAGCACAGATCGTATTAGAAGTGCTTTTAAGCTTAAAGCTTCTTTTCCTTCAGCATTTTGTGGAGGGAAAACTCTCCATAAGAGCCTCAGGAAAAAAGCTGCAAGTATCATAAAGACTGAGAAAGCCAGGCAGATGTGAATAGAGGAGTTGGGCCTTCAAAACTAGTCACTTCTGCAGTCTTGTAATGGGTACCTCCGTGACCTGGGTGCATTGCATATCCAGTTTTCAAGTTGGCTTTAGGAAGTATTTATTTTGACCTAGCCCTTCAGAGGCAGTGATTTGCTTTGTCACTAGGCCCTTTGGTGAAAGCAGCTTGATGCTTCAAGGTAACCTGCCAAAACCATCTTCCAGGAGAAGAAATGAACTGTGATTAGGACATGGGCTCTTTCTATGTGCAGCCCTTTCAGTGGGGTGTTAGCATTAGAACATTCAATAGTGTTCTAGTAAATCACAGGGAAAATACACCAAGCCATTAAATAACTTGCTAATGTTTCAAATGAGAAGGAAATCCCAGTGTTGACAAGGTTCCTCCATCATATTCCTGCTTAGCTAAGATGAATTTGCAATTCATCTCCAGTTCACGAGCAAAGAGGGTGGGTTAATGGAGTGTCTATGTACATACCCACATCCACAGAAGGGCCAATTTCTGCAATAATTTCCAATTTCCTGGCATTTTTTTGCATGTAAAACCTGGGTTTCCTGGTGTAGACAGAAGACAGTGTTTGTCTGGTCTGTGAACTGCTAGATATAAACTGAGAAGCTGCTTTTGGTGCCTTTGCACAAAGAGTAAATGCTTCAGAGCAAAATCACAATAAGTGATTTAGAGAATAATCAATAACATTAAAATCAACTGGCAAAGAAAAGACCATGCGTCTATAATGTATTTTCTAGATATTATTAAATAATACATCACAAGCAAACTCCTGAGTGATGAATTTGGCAGCTGTTTGCAAGAGGTAGTGAAGCCAGGTACTATCCTTCCTCTGCTCTCCTCCTGAGGCAGTGGTTAACAACCCTGTGGAACAAGTCTCCTTCCTTCTGGAAAATGGTTTTTAGGTAGAACCTAAAAGTGCTTTAACACCAAAAGCACATCTTTAGATGTGGCTGCACCTTGAAGTCATGCAGATAGATACACAATAATCTTGAAACAGGAGATAAAGGTTTTCTTACCAAGTCTCAAACAGCTCTCTGTGCGTGGGATGTTTGGAGCCTCCTCATCAGTCCTGCTCTGGGAAGGCTCAGCTGGATACTTGGGCACAATTAGGCTGCACCTGAGGAATGGAGGAGGCTGGGACAGTGGTACCCAGAGAGGCTGAGCTGAAGTCAATGTGTAGGGGACAGCCTGGCAGTGAAGGCAGGGGAAGGGCTTTTGTCTCACTTTTATCTACTTACACTTCACCTCCCAAGGAGAATCCTTTGAATATAAAACTCAGCAATGACTTCCCATTTTTGGGCTTTTTTTTAAAACAAAGGCAGTTTTTCCCAGCCCAGAGATGTAACTGGGCGTTTACCTATGCTTAGGTTGTTTGTTAAAAGAAAGATAAAGTATGCTCTCCATTGATTTGTCTTCAACCTGAGTTTTACTGGTAATGAGGAGAGAAGGATTAACTGCTGTTGAGCAGCACTTCCTGTCCCAGCAAACACAGCGGTTTTTCCAGGCACTGTGCTGCTCTTGCAAAACACCTGGTGTGAAATTTCAGCTAGACCAGACAGTTCTGGCATTCCTTGAACCCCCAGCTCCTAAATGGAAAGGGCCAGTAGTGTCTCCAGGCACTGTACATTGTAGGAATGGCGAGTGGGATGCTGCCTTCCGACAGGGGCAGAGCTGAGCCTGGCTGAGCTTGTCCCAGCTCAGCTCCTTCAGCACAGTGGCAAGTTAAGAGGGCTCCAAATGCAATTATACAAATGCATGTGAGAAAAATCCAGCCATGTCCATTAAACAAAATGATCTGTTCTGGCTGAGGCAGGATCTCTGAGCTGCAGGGTTGGAGCCTGGGAGGCTTGCTAATGTTATATTCTTCTCTGAGCATCTTCTGTTTCCCACTGCTGGAAATGGGGTACTCACAAAATGGTTTAAGGTCTTTCCAGGTTCTCTTACAGCAGACTTCTAAGTACTGGTGCTTGGAACCAACAACCAAACAGTGAAAAACTATTGTAAACAGCACCCAGCCTTATACTGAGAGACTCAAAGGGATAGTTTTGTTCTGGTTTTGAGTGAGCTGCATTAATAGAGCATTATTTGGGTTTGGTGGATGTTTGTGTGGTTGGAATCTGGCTGACATGCGTGCTCAGCATTCATTGCAAGGACTCTCTGCAGTTCAGCCTCCCTGTGCAGTACACCTGGAGAGGAGGCAGCAAACAGAGGTGCTGGTAGAGGTGAGATAAGAGCCATGCTGGTTTAGAGGGAAGGGAGAATGCAGGTGAGGAGGGGAGCACACCACCTTTCTTCCCTTTGCTGAACAGAGGAAAGCATGTGCTGTCCTCCTGCTGTGTCCTGATGGGCTGTCAGGGTCCAGCCACTATTGAGAAATCACTGTATTTGCCCTTAAGACTAGATTGATTTGAAATTGCCACCAAATGATGTGTGACATCATCAGTGTCTTATCTGAAAAATGATTGAACACCAGCCCAATCCTTCCTGTCCTGATATAGAACACCCTGGATATACAGGCAGCAGGAAAAGCCCAAAACATTTTTCAGTTTCAGCACCACCATCCTTTTTTTATGCTTAGAAGCTCTGCAATGCTGTCCCTGGACCCCTAAATCTTAGACTCTGGTTTAGAGTTCATCTTAGCATCTTTTTGCTACTTTCGGTTTTCAGTTTCTTCATCTTCCATAGTAGAATCTGGCATTGAATCCAGAATCCATGGCAATGACAAATTCAGGTGATGGGTGAAGTATGACTGACTTGCTTCACACATCCTTCTGCAGAAGGATAAAGTCACCAAGAGATTTGTGTAGAACAAACTGTAACAGGCAAGAATGATTTGAAGTGGGTTGGCTGGAGCTATTTCTCATACCAGAGCAAAAGATACACATTAGCTGGATGTGACCTTTAGGGTGTCCCAACAGTCCTGAAGGAGACCCAAGGCCAATTCAGCACTTCCCATTAAGAGCTACAGGATTAAGTCTGAGCTTTTCCTTGGGTACACACCATAAGGATGGGCAAAGAATGAGGTTGGGTCCTTCTTAGTCACAGCAAAAGAAAATCAGTGCAGGCACATCTCTTGTATGCAGGCTCATAGCAGAGCTTAGTTGGTAGCTGCAGAGGGAGCAGAGCCTGCATGTCCAGAGACCATGTCCCAGCCTGACAGATCTTGCATGTATAATAGATCTAATTCTCTGTCCTTGAGGTACTCATGGGAGACAGAAGAGCTCCTCAGTGTGGTGACAGCAGCCCCTGGATTGCATGGTTCTATACTTTGCATTGGAGGCCTGGTGTTCAGGTCTGAAATCAGTGTGTGGGTCATTGGAACCTCTGGGAGCTGGTTAGATTTCACTGCTGTCAGGTTTTATACTGTGTCCAAAGCTTGACTTGGTTTATAGGAAAGGGGTGACAATTGGTGGTTGTAGTTTCAAGACTTGCTAGCAAGAGAATGATTCTTTCCTGTGCTGGGTCCATCCTGAAAGCTGCTTCATATGTGGTGACCTTGTTCCTCTAATAATTCATAGTAAAAGCTGGTTAACTGGTGGCAGCAGCTGGTGAGGGAGCAGATGGTGCCACCTGCATCATCAGATGTTTTATCACATTCCCTGGTTTATCCCACAAAGCGCAGCTGGAAAGTAGAGGAGAGCATGGGAGCTGTAGGTTGTGAAGGTGTGAAAACTCACAGGTAGCAGCACTGCTTCTTTGCCAGGCTCCTCTTTCACTCAGCACTGGGGTAAGGAAGTGTTTGTGCTTATGAGAAGGTCTGTGCACATCTGTGGTTGAGACTGCAGTGCTGCACATGGGAAGGTTCAGAGCAGGTTGGCTATGCCCGCTGGTGGCCAGGGGCCAGGATTCATGGTGAACCTTCAGGCAGGTGAAGCTGAGCTGTCTGGATCACAAGCAAACCACCTTTGTCGTGACCAGCCTGGACATCATTTCAGTCCCAGAGAAGGTTTAGAGACCTGGGATTAAAATTGCTAAAGGGTCTGATTTCACTGTGTGACAGTTCTGTGAACCCATCAAGTGGTGTCTGGTGTTTCTTGGCTAGTACTCGATGTGTTTTTGTGAGCTACATGACTGATCAGCCTTATGTCCAAAGGATGAAGAGGGTTTATACTCTTGGCAAATGCACTGCACAAGCCTAAAGAGCCATCTAGTCCAATAGGGCAGGTTTTTAATGTCATTTCTTCAAATTACCTGTACCAGAGTCAATCAGCAGCAATACAGATTTGAATGAACATTAAACCTCCATATCCCCAGACCTGCGTGCTCAGCTGGCAGTGAGGCAGTGATTTGCAGGACGCACATGGGAAGATGAGCCAGCAGCACTATTTCATACAGCAGCAGTTAGAGAGCAGTGAGCACTGCAGCAGGGTGTGCTGCTGAGGCCAGGCTCCCCACAGCAACACCCTCTTCCTAGCTGTATTTCAGCTCCACTCCCTCAGCAGTTGTGTGCATTCATTCTCCTGTTGTCCTGGAATCCCTTAGTGGTGATCACATTCAGATGCTAACGGAGCGGACGCTATGGCAGGCTGGTAGCTACATGGCACTTGTTCATGTAGCAGTCAGCAAAGCCATTCACCACCCAGGTTAATATTCCAACAGGGCGGATGGATGGGAGGCTGGGATGGCAGGAGAGTGGGTGAGGAGCTTGATAGTTGTCAAGCCCAAGAGGAAGAGGAACGTGTGTGACTACAAAAGGGGAGGAAGCTCATTGTGTCTGAAACAAGATGGAAGATGCCACCCAATGACACTGGCTAACTGGTGATTAATTAGAGGCACGCTTTGAATTCCGTGCCTGGTTTAGCATTAACAGTGTTTCCGTGTCGGGTGGTGAGTCCTCTTGCTCGATGGTTTCATTGTCTGGGCTTATATGGAACAGCAAGGAGGGGGGGGGGTTAAGGAATTGAGTGAATATGTGCAAATCTCAGCTGCCACTTGAGGCAAAAAAATAAGGGAAAGGGAAAATCTCCAAAGGTGGAACAGGTTCAGGATTTCAAGTATGAGGAGGAGAGAAATAGAAAATAAGCATGGGGTGCTTTAGAAGGGGACAAGGGAGACTCATGGGTTTGAATACTATACTGTTATGATGCATTGGTTTAATGTCTGGGCTTTCAGAGCCAGCCCAGCCCCTGGCAGTGTCTGTAAGGTGTGTGGGTTGTATTCCAGGCATGTCTGCAGGTCTGTGGCTCTATTAGTGTTTATAGGAAGTCAATGAGATGGAACTCAATAGAGAAAAGGAAGACTTGGGAGCCACTGGAAGACAAATGTGAAGGCCTGGCACTCAATAACTTTACTGAATCATATCTTTTGTTGCTGTACATTTCTGGATAGCAGGAATGCAAGAAAGGAGAACAGGTCTGTATGTTTCAATGGGCTGTTCACCTTCTCCCTTCAGAAAGAGGGCATGTTTAATTTCTCTGTATAAAAAGATATCCATTCTCCTGTCTTATGGAAAAGGTGGAAAGAAGGACCTGCCCGAGACAACAGGCATTGGATTGAATAGCCAAAGACTCTGTCAGAGCAGAGGTGGACAGGGCCTGCTCAGTCAGCTCCAAGTGCACACAGTTCAAGCAGCTTCATGGGTTTTAAACAGGAGAATATTTTCAGGTGACTTCAGTTGCCAAAACCAGCTTGAATAAGAAGTGCAAGAGACATGCAAGTGCAAAGCAAAAAGCTTAGGGACAGCTACCTGACCTGGGATGGATGGACGGACAGATGGATGGATGGGCAGATGGATGGATGGATGGATGGGCGGATGGATGGGCAGATGGACAGACGGATGGACGGATGGATGGATGGATGGATGGATGGATGGATGGATGGATGGATGGAAGGGCGGATGGATGGAAGGGTGGATGGATGGACAGATGGACAGATGGACAGATGGATGGACGGATGGGTGGATGGATGGATGGACGGACGGACGGATGGATGGATGGATGTAGGCAGCAGCAGTGCTTGAGCACAGTTGTCTTTCTGAATTTTCAAAGAACTTTACTACCAGTTGTCACCAGCTGCATGTACATAAATGTGCAATGGCAAAACTAGAGAGCTTCATTAATTCATAAATATAATTAAGGGTACCACATTAGTATTATTTACATGGCTAATTAACTCAAGTCATTAATTTATACTAATGCACAGTCTTGCTGTAACCCATAGTAGTTTTGCTCCTTGAGCAGTGCATTTTGTCCACTATCACATTTGTGGATTAAGCAAATACTTCAGAACAGCAAAGCTTTGAACCTCTTGGAACAGAACAGATGCACAGCCATTGATGATGGACAGGGCTCTCATAACTATATTGCCTTCCCGTTTTCCCTAACTAGCCTTTGTAACACTGCGGTTAACACCTCTGTTACATGTTGGAAATACCTGTAGGAGAGATTCAGATGAAGTAGATCTAAGTTAACCCCCAGGTCAGATATTGAATTTATGAGCATGTGTGAGCACTTGGATCCAGGGTTCTCATCCTGCCCTGCCCTGCCTTGCACACAGGGCAGTTTTCATCCTGTAGCCACTCACCTGCCTGAGCGTGCAAGTACCTCTGCACGAAAGTTATTAGTAGCCATTTCTTAAAGGTGAATGTTTTCAGATCACCAAGTGCCATTGGTTACAATGCACAGATGGATGAGCATTTTGCAATGCTTCCTCCTCCCTTGATCTGGGCAGCAGAGGATGGAGGTGACAGGTAGATTCCCAAGAGACATCAGTGAAGATGATGTGAGCACATCTGGATGTCACAGCTGTGTGGGGAGGACACCAGCACAGGGCTTACACCCAGAGCAGCTGGGCTGGCCCACGCTGAGGGGAGGATGGGTGTCTGCCCTGCCCTAAGGACAGCAGCATCCTCCAGGGAGGGTGTGTGCATGCTCCTGCCTCTTGTAGGTGCTTTGAAGAACAAGAGCGTTGTGCCTGGAGAAGCCCAGACTGCAGCTACGAGTAAGCACTTGCCCAACAGCTTCCTCCCATATGGGCTGTGCAGTGGCAGTTTGCCATTGAATTCCCAGACTCTGCCCCAGCTCCAGAGCCCTGCGCCCCCCTGGCATGGCTGTTAGAACAGGATCAGTCCCACACAGAGTGGGGTTTGCTGAATTCTGGCCATGGTCATATTGCAAGTATGAATATGGTCAAAATCACACTGAGGTGATTCAGGGCACGAGGTCTGGTCCCACATTCATAGGACCATAGAAGGGTTGGGTTAGGGCTGAAAGGATCACACAGAAGCTGTAGCACCAGTCCCAAACCCTTGCTGCAAGCCCTAGGCCAACATCTCCACGGTCCAAAGGGCTCCTGTCTGTGCACACCCCACTGCTAAGAGCTGAGCTGGCACTAATTAGAGCTAATTGCTCTAAGCTCCACTGCCTTACTGCTTCCTATAGGCAATGCTTGGCTAAAGTGGGGGGGCTCTTCTTGGATGCTTGAAAAAATCCACAGGGAGACATCTGCCAATCTTCACACACAACATCTTCATTGTAATTTATTGGCAGCATTTAGGAAAATTGGCCTCTATGCAGCATCAGTTGGACTTCATTAAAATAATAAGAGAGCTAAGTTAGTAAAAACAAACCTGGCCAGTTGGCAGCCTCAGGCTTTTGTCAGGACTGATCTATGCTGGAAGATATAGATTTAGTCCATCTACAGTAATAAAGTCCCATGATCCCATGGTTAAAATGTCTTTTTCCCTGCTAGCTGATACAATTCATTAATTATATGACATTTCCACAATGATTTCCCCAGAAGAAGGCCCTGGATGCCAAGTTTTACATTACATTTTCTATTACAAAGATATCCTTATGGTGACTCTGCAGTATGTGCAAGTGCTTGATGTGCTCCAAGCCCTGCTGCAATGCTAGCAGGGCTCACAATGTGCTGGCAATCCATTCTGGATGCGGGGCTCTCGCTGGGTTGTCACACTGGTGGTGTGCTGGAGATAGGGATGGCCATTTGGTGTTCCCTGCAGGAGGAGTGTTGGGAGTTGAAGCACAAATCCTGGTGCCCTTTTGGGCCACTGCTTTATTAAAAGGCTCTTGAGCTGTGAGGATGAGTTTCAATCAGCACCACAGGCCATCAGTGGCCTGAGAAACCAGCAGCGTGATGAGTAGGGGCTTTAGACTAAGACAAAAAGTGAAGGGTCAGAGCCCATCTCCCACACCCTGCTGGGGCACGCATGTTCCCACTGCAACATCTCTTTTGCCTGAACACCCATGCAGCAGAATCAGCCATGCAGACATCCAAGTGAGGGGCAAAGCTTCAATGGGGACAAACATGGACAGAGGAGGGGATCCTGCGCTGCAGGGTCTGCTGTTGGCCACATTAACATTTCTCCACTTCAGGGCTGGTCCTACCCATGCAGAATCAATCATTGCTGTAGAAGCTGCTGAATTACCCGCTAGTAAAAAGGGTACAGGTTGTGATTCTTGGTACTGCTTGGTCTGAGGAAATGTATTGATTTGGACAGACTCCTTGGAGAAAGCCTCATTCACAGTTCTCAGGTGGTTTGCAGCAGTTTGATTCTCAAACAGTGTCATATATAAACCATCTTTCATCGATGCCTCTTCCTTTCAACCCTGAAAGGAAAGCACAGATTTTCTTTTGACAGCACTGGTGTATGGATGTGGAGCTGGAAGCTGATCCCATCACTGTCAGACAGAACAGCAGCAGGCTCATTTTCCCCAGGATGTGTCCATGGCACATCCCATGTGCAAGACCTCCTTGTCCCTCCTGCTTTGCTGGCTGCAGCAATGCTCCCTGTGGCACCAGGAGTCAGAGGTCAATGCTGTTTGCACAGTTGCACTCCGATTAGCTCTGCAGCGCCTGTAACCTTAGAGCAGTAAACCAGTGGCATATATATAGTTGAACAATTATATGTATTGTGACTAAATTTCCCCCTGAAGATCTCATTCATGATGTTAGAGTGAAAGGATCATAAAATGAATTAATAGCTGATTCACTGTATAATTTCCTAGTTCAATATACTTTAGTGTACCAGCTAAATGAGCCATATACAGCATTCAGCTCAGCCAGTTAACAGCTTTATCATTGAGATCTCAGGCTTAGAAATAAAGGCAATTCTTCTGAAGTAATTGTGTCTAATTAAAAGAAACATTTAAAAAGTGTAACCAAAAGGAATTCATTTCAAATGGAAAATTAATGCTGAAAAATAGCCCTGAGCTCTCTTGTCTTTGCTAATAGCTAAGCATTCTCAGAATAATTAAACTGTTTTGAAATGTTGATACCTTCCCTGTTAGGGATAGCCATGGCCCAGCACATCTGCAAAGCCTCACTGTGGCCCTGGTTGCCTGTAGGTGTGGGGCTTCGGGGGTCTCATCCTGGTACTGTTCTATTCTGAAGCTGCATCTTCAGCTGCAGGACTGCCCAGCCAGGGAGCTGAGCTCAGCACAGCAGGGCTCAGGAGCCTCTGATGGGGCTCCCCATCAAAGCAGAGGGATTAACTGATGACAGCTGCCTGGTTAAAAGCATGTGGGCTTTGCTACATTCTTTGCTCATCCCCGCAGCACCTCTGTTAGCTGAGACGCCAGGGTATTCCCTGCTGAAGCCTGTTCACTGCTTTCCTGTCGCTTTTTCCATGAGGAAGATGTCAGCACTTTGACCTGTCCCCAAGAAGGTCCCACAGTAACTGTCCTGGCTGGTGCTGCAGGTGTTTGCCAGCCCGGCTGCTCTGGTCACAGAGCATCTGAGTTCTTTCAGGCCCCTCGTCTGCTTCTCCACCTCTTGCTCCTCTCCCTTTACCTGTGCTCATTTTGGCAGCATGCATCTCAAAGGTGGTGTGCAGAGAAATTCCCACTGACATGTGCCCTCCTTCCCCAGGGCAGGCATGTCTGTGAGAGCCTCTTCCCTTCCCTCCACCCAAGGATTCCCTCGCAGGTGTCAGAGCAAGCTGAGCACATCCTGTGACATGGGAGGACAAGCACAGATCCAGCACAATGAGGAGGAGCTCAGTTCCCTGTGCTGAGCCATGGGTGCTGCCCTATTAACATTTCATTCTCCTCCACCCCTGGCAGTGTTGAAGGCCAGGTCAGACACAGGGGCTTGGAGCAAGCTGCTCTAGTGGAAGGTGTCCCTGCCCATGGCAGGGGTTGGAGCTGGGTGAGCTTTAAGGTCCCTTCCAACCTAAACCAGGCTGGGATTCTGTGATCTGGCTGCACCAAGCAACTCGAAGTGGTGGCTATTGGTGTCAATGATGGTCACAGTGCTCCATTTGCACAGATCCACTGTCTGGGTACCAACAATGTAAGGGACCTGCTACAGCTGGTGCTGCAAATCCAGAGGTGATCTGCAGTGAGTGAGGAGCTGCCAGCAGAGCTACAGGGCACAGAGGGATGCTCAGAGGTATCAAAAGCTGCTGCTGGTTGGTTTTGTCAGGAAATGCAGATTCCCCAGGTCTGAATCTTCCTCCGAGATCCCTCTCCCTTGAGCAGCGACTGTGAAAGCAGAAAGAAAAGTTTTGGAAATGTCAGTGTTTGATTTCAGCATCTTTGTGTTAAAGAATTTGACTCTCATATTGAAGCAACTTCCCACTGGGAAGCAAACACTGACAAAGCTGATTCATTTTAAGTGTTAAAAGGACCAAACCCAAACACTTCTCATCCAAGAGACTTCATTTTTGCTGGATGACCAGGACACACAAGTGCTTTTGAGAACCGAACTTTAGATTAGTTGAGGGAGAGAATTTGTCCTCTTCAAATCCCTGTGGGATGGGAATGTGGTTTCTCATGCTGCTGCAAGTGGGAAGCCTGGGGAATCTTTGGGGGCTGCTGCTTATTAATGCCAGTACCTAGTGAATTTGCTTTTCTTATGTGATTTGGTAACTCTGACAGAGCTGAGCATATTCCATGCAAGGCTTCGCTGTAAAACATTCCCAGCAGGTCCTGTGAATGCGCAATCGTGTGGTATGTAAATATACATTTACAGCGCTGATCCTACAGAATAACCAGTGTGCCTGTTGGCTCCTTTCCCTTTTCCCAGCATTGTGCACTTCCATGTGTTTCCTTGATGCCCCCCTTCAAAATGTAGTAAATCAAAGTTTTCTCTCCCTTTAATTTTGGAGGCAGAGCAGAAGGGCAGCATCTTCAAACTGGGCTGTCTCCTGCATTGGAACATATCTTTCTTTTACAAATAACAGTGAAAACATCATCACTTCTAAGGGAATAGGTGACACTGGTGCCTGGTGCCCTGGCTTTCCAAATTCTACCTTTATTTTCTGGATGATCCACAACTTTCTGGGGTTTTTACTTCCTGAGTGTTTCTAATTGAGCTAACATTATTAGAAGGTTAAAAAAAAATCCCTTTCCCAAATTCCCTTTGCGTTTCAGTAGCTCTTTAATATGCAAGGCAGCAAGAGATGAACTGGGTCTAATTATGAGTCCCTGGAGTAGCCAGTCAGAAAATGAATTGATGCCTTTTTCCTTATGAACAATGCATGTACCACAAATTAGAGGCACCATCACCAGAGATTTAATTACAAAATATCATTACTTTCACACATCATTTCAGATTTGGCCTGATCAAATCAAAGTTGGGGAGTGAGGGAAGGGGGGAGGCAGGCGAAGGGAAAAACTGCACTACTTGCAGGGTCATTCGTTCAGGGGTACTTGAATGCAGGAGGGAATTGGTGTTATTGAAGCCTCCCAAAAGGCAATTCTGCAGAGGAGTGGCAGCAGGAGGAAATTCATTTCCTTTTCCAAGGGAGGCTCCAGGCAGTTCATTGCCAGGGAAAACAGCACAAACGCAGCAGCCAGGGCTTTGTGGGCTTCACTGCCCCAAGACCATGGGCACATCCAGCCCCACAGCAAACCTGACCCTGCCTGGGGACACAGGGTTTTGTCCAGTGGGGAAAATAAGATAAGAGCATTTAGACTGCTGTTACTGGGCTTTAGCTGGGCTTTCTCTCTCTCTGGCAGCAGAACCTGTGTATGCAAAACCAAGGAACTAATCCTAAGGCATATCTAAGTGTACTTCAGGCATATACAATGTGCATTATCCTGTGTCATTCCTGACAAACCTCCCCAAAACCAGAGATGCTGCAACTGGCTCCTTGTGCCAAAGTGCATGACGGATTTTGTCAAGAGGAACAGCTGCCAAGGGAGCCCTGGAAGCTTATGTGCTGTGAGTTCAGGCTGCTGCTGCGGTTTAGAGGTAGTGGTGGTTACCACAGAGAGGGTCTGGTGTGTGCTGGGCTGGGAGTCTTGGCTGATTCTGCTTCCCTGATCTCCATTCACTCCCAGAGAATAAAGGAGTCAGCAGCTGCATCTGGCTTCTAGTAAGACGGATCCATCCCTGTGTCTGAGCATCCCTATAGCTTATGGTGCTTTCCACCACAGCACTTTGGAGCAAGTGCAGTCAAAGTGCTCAGTGGTCTGTGCTCTGGAACTGAATCCTGACAGTCTTGTTCAAGCTGAGCATCCCAAGATGTCCTCCCTTTGGTCCATGCCCACTGAAAAGGGATAGCACAGTTTGTGGATCAGAATGTGACTCTTGGCTGCAGGGAAGGTTCTGGGTTTGATGGCTTGGTGCTAGAATGAAGTATCTGAATATATTCCTTATAGTCAAAAGCTGGATGGTTCCAGTGCTGCGCTCCCACCAGAGCAGGAGTGGGAATGGCAGAAATATGCCAGTGAAATGAAAACAGTCCGTTGGTGTCTAATGTGTGCCTAGCACTGATTGCTGAGGTAGAGCAGTGCTACAGCATCAGAAATCCTCGTTTTCTACCCTGAGAAATGGTGGAAGCTGTTTCCCTGCAGAGTGACACCCGTCTGGGGCTGATTTAAGGAGCTAACTCTTGAACGGGGCCGTTGATGCTCAGATGATGCCATAAAACCAGTCAGTAGCTACCGCGGGTGCCTGGGCTGGGAGGGCAAGAGAGCAGCTCAGCCCAGGGGTGATTTACAGCCCCTGCATCCAGCCAGGGCCATGGGCTGTGATCATTCCTCAGCCGGACGCACAAGCCAATTGCTTCCAGAAGCTAAAACGCTCCTCAAAATTTATGAGGGGAATGACGGCTTGTTGAATCCATGATGTAGCGAGATGTAGTTTTACATTAACTTAAGAGGCATTTATGGGGCAATATTCATCTTCTCTGTATTATGGCAAGTATAATATGAGAGGATGCTATGTCATGGGAATATGAGACCTGACAGACACGATGTACACAGAGCGGAGACCATGGTGAGACAGGAAAAGGCAGGAAGAGCCAGAGTCACAGGCTGGATGTGGATGGGGCAGGGGAACAGGCAGCTGTGGACTGGGAGAGGCCCCCACCTGTGGAAGCTGAAGTTGCTCCACCACTTCCATGGAGCTACGGGGATGCGCACGAGCTGAGGATGTGATCCAGTGGTCACAGCTCAGGAGATCTCTTGTGACTCAGTGTCAAGCCCCACTCACCACCCATTCCTTGTAAGAGTTGCTCAGCTTTGGGTTATGGTTCAGTGATCCACACATAATGTGCCTGCTAACGCTGGTGAGTTGTGTCACAGGTGACAACAGGGACTTGGACCACCGCGAATGTATGGGTATGTTACGAAGACAAATAATTCCTTCTAATGACATTCCACCAGGTGGGTAGATGGACTTTGCTGTGCAAGCACACAGGCTGAGGAAGGTTGTGTGGTCTTCTGGAGGAAGGAAAAGACTCCCTGAGGAGCAGAGCAGAAATGGGAGTGTATCACTGTTAGCTGAATATAGCTGGGTACTCAGAGCTTGCTCCAGCTGGCAAACCAGCAGCTCCTGTCTGCTCCTGTCTGCCACACATCTGAATGTGCACACAGGCCAAGCTCTGGGGCTGCTCCAAGGGAGCCTCCCTGGTCCAGACTGGCACAGCTGGAGCTGGAAGCCATTCCTGAGCTTTCCTCCCTCCCTGCAATTAGCCGCAGGCAAAATTTTGCACTAGAAACTCTTTGATTTGCTAACAGAGCTTGAACAGAAACTGGAGCTGGGAATGGAAGTGGTGCCCTTGGTGCATGTCCTGACCAGGGAGAGGCACCACGGAGAGCCTTGGGGTTGCAGCCTGGTCCCCCCACACTTCATTGTGAGCACAGGCATATGAGTCACTGCTGTAGCCAAGTACTATAGCAAGGGATGCAGGAAGGGCTCTTCTCCTGGCACCAGGGCACACGGCTGTATATGCCTGCTCTTGCTCACCCAGCAGCACCCAGTTAGCTCTGGCTCTTTCTTCTTTGCACAGCTGGATCCAGACAGAGCTGATGGACCCCTCTCCAGCACAGCCTTTGTGTAAAACCACTGCTCCAGTGGGGTCTTGGTCTCCACAGATATTGCTCCCTGGGCATTATGTGGGAGGAGGGGGGTAAATTCTGTTTCTTCTTCCCTGTGTACCAGAAAAACACCCAGCAAAGCTGTGAGCCTTGCCTTGAGGGAAAAACAATTGACTTTGGAGTAGTGGCTCATCACCAAGAGACCAAAGAGCTTGCTGTGCAAAGCCAAGGGTCTCTGCATCTCTGATTCAGCTCCTTCCTCTAAGAGAGTTGTAGTACTTCCTCTCTACTATGTCTGACCCATCTGGTCCTTAAAGCTATTTTCTCACTGTTTTAAATAAAACAGGTCAAAAATTCTTGCCTTTGAGTCAGCCTGGGGTGAATACCTGGATGGATGGCATGACCCACCTTACCCTGCCAGTATCACTGCTCCCCAGCTTCTGCCTTTTCAAAGACATCAGCCAACCAGCACTAGTGAGGCTTGTGCTTGTAAGCAGCAAAACCCAACCCACAGGGCTGTGCGGTGGTTGGACTGTCCTTCCTTGCCATCAGGTGGGATCAGAGCACCATTGACCAGGAGGAGCAGTGCAGGGTTAGCTGGAGAAGGCTGGAAGGCTTGCAGGAGGTGTAGGAGGCAGAGGCAGGGAGCTGAGGCTGGAGGAAATGCTTCAGAGAGGTGCCTGGGTGTGGAGGGAAGGTTGCAGAAGCCATGCTGGAGCAGCAGGAGAGCAGGATGATGTATAACACCCATTACACCGGAGAGAAATTAGAAGGATTGATTGATATCAATTATCAGGTACAATTTGTTGCTGCGCCATTGACACGTTAATCACCTCCTGCTGCATGGCGGCAGCACAAGGGTTTTGACCAATCTGAAGGGTTTACAGCAACAATATGATGCTGATTTATCTCTCCTTAATAAAAAAGTGATCAACTGAAACCTGCATCCATCATTCTGTTTATCACTCACGGTGATTTATTAACTAATTATACTTACAGTGGGTCTTTTTCTGTAAGTATGGATAACACAGTGATGCAGTGTCAGTGCAAGTCATAAATAATGCCACAGTACAGTATGTTTAATACTTACTCCCAAGACCAGCCCATAACAATATGCCTTGATTAAGGTAAGCAGACGGCTTCGTTTGTCAAGAATGGTCCTGGAATTGCACATCGAGGAAGCAAGTTCATATCTCATGTTTCCAGCACTGGACATTGCACAAATGTCTCACCCATGTAATTCAGATCAGGTGAAACTCTCCCAGCTTAGCCATTTTTCAGAGGGATTTGCAAACCTTCACCAGACCTCACTGCACCCTGAGGCTGAGGAGCAGCGTGGCTTTTAGAATCAGGGTCTGCAGTGCAAGAGGCAGCCACAAATGCAGGAACAAGGGACTTCACTGGGGAGTAAAGCAGGTGGAGAGCTGAGGAAGATCAGAGCTCCTCCAGCCAGCACAAAAACCACCCAAAATCTTTTTCTTTCCTTTGAAGTGCAAGATTTCAAGCCCCTGAATCAGTTTCATCCATCAAAGGTATTTTACCTTTTGCATCACCTGCAGGTCACCATAACTGGCTAATTCAGACTCTGAGGGTTTCTGCCTCCACAAGGAGAGGTGACAGTTCCATTGCCCTGTGCAGGATGACGAGGGTGTGTCTCTATTATACAGTTATAGCTGGTTTTCATGTAACCTCAAGGAGAGCACAGGTTCTGTAATGGCACGTCAGACTGAGCCGCTGTCTCTCCAGACTGTGCTGCTCAGAAGAGGTCTGGAGCATCCCCTCTCCCTCCCACAAGAGACACTATGAAACCGTCACTGAGGTGATGGCATCGCCACAGCAATTTGCTCTTCCTAAATCCAGTTGGTTAGTATTCTTTGCAAATCCCAACCTTAACCTCGTGGTTCTGCTTGGAAAGCAGCTATAGAATGGGTGGTAGGTGTGGCTCCAACACTCTCCAAAGCATGATGCTTCCTGTGCTTGACCATAGCGGTACAGCAGGACCTCTTGGTGTCCCCTTTTAATAAAAATGATTTCTGTTGCAAACAATATTTCATTACTTTAAAGAAGCTTTTTTCTCTCCTTTACCCATCACTGGACTAGGTGCATGGAATATACCCTGGGTCTGGACTCTCTCATCTTGCAGTTTTACACAGGTATAAACCAGATGAGATTATTTTCAGTACTGACTGATCTCTGCCATTAAGAACCTGATGTAAATGCAGCATGTAATGGCTATTCTCCCACACCCTGGCACTGTGCTCCCAGCCCTGCCACTGACTTTGCTGGCTTCTCCAAGCCTTTTGTTGCTCTACTTGTATTAAATGCCAGGTGTAGCACAAGTGTTCTTTGGGACAGCCTCATCCTGTGCTTGGCAAGGTCTGAGGTCTCAGACTAAGTCTCTTTCCCCACAGTAACCATCTATCTGCTTTGTGATTTCAGCTCTGCTCAGCCAGTGGAATGCAGCTGCTCCTGGCACAGAGCAGCAGGGGCTGAGCACTACATGGCTGTACTACAGGAGGCTGAACACAGCAGCACCATCCAGGATTATAAGGGGATGTAGGTGTGATTAGCACATTAACAGGATCCATGATCAAGAAGGAACACTCAAACCAGCAGCGAATAGTTATTAAATGATTACACAATTAATAGTTGTTTAAAAGCAAAGCAGGAATGATGCAGAGCCAATCCCTTTCTGCAGAGGCTATCACAGGCCTGATGCAAGGAGAGCAGCCGCAGAGACACCGCAGAGATCACCCAGCACCTCCTGGGGGAACAGCGGGGACAGATCCATAATTTATAAGGGGCAGTCAGTGCTCCACAATTAGGGCATCGTTTACACCGAGTGGGTTTTGGTGCTGGGAGGAGAGAGGCAGTTCTGTTTGTTCTCTTGTTCCTGCCCAGGACATCTGTCCTGGAGCAAGGAGGGCAGAGGATGCTCCTGCAGGCAGACCTAGCATGCAGGGCTGGTACACCCCCTCCCATCTGTCCCTCAAGGCCACAAGCCCATAATGACTATTTTGCAGATTTTTCAGAGGAAGAGGTCAGATTTTTCTGCTCTGATCCTTGGCACAGCTCTTCCCCTTTGGATGATTAATTCCCATCGTCTCTCCTGCATCAGCGGCTCTGAGCATCCTTACCAGCCTGTACCACAGCTCAACTCACACTTCCTGACAGCCTGTCTCAGTGGCTTGAGCACATCTGTGCCCTGCAAGGGGCTTGGCACTTCCTACCCCTGATCATGCTCAAGGTCTGCGGCCATGGTAAGAATCACAGTGCTTGTTCTGCCTTTTAGCCCCGAAGCTGCCTTGTGACCAGGCTGCATATCTCCTGCCCTGGTGTCAGCCCTCACCCCTTCCCTCTGCCTGTGTTTGCAAGGTTTAGCTTGAGCCACCTCTGCTTTTCCTACTGACAGGGCACACCTGGCCCTCGGGGCCACCTTCCATGGGCAGGACATTGCTGTGCTGTGGTGCAAGGCCGAGCTAAGCCCATTTCCCCCACGGGACCCAGCTTGTCAGGCTCTATAGGACACAAGGGAGATTCAAGGAGAAAAGGCCTTAATGCTACACAAGAGGGGCTAAAGAAATCCTGTGAGACTCGGGGCAGGTGCCTCCCTGATGTGTTTGAGGAGGGGGTCACCCTGGAGACCCTTCAGTAGGTTTTTGCCCAAGCTGTCACGGTGAGGAAGAACAGGAGGCCAGTGTTTGTGCAACTCCTCTGCCTGATGTTTAGACTTAAGGCTGAAGAGTGTCTTTAGAGTTGATGTGCAAACAAGGAATAGAGGTCCTGCAGGTCTAAAACTGAGAGAGGGGGGTGCTCAGGACCTCAGCCAAAATGTAGCTCCGGGAATCACCTCTCCCCTCCTGAATTAGCATCCTACATGGGGATGATCCTGGATGAGAGCTTTGCTGCCTGCCCTGTCCCATGGAGCAGCACTGCTGCTGGGTCTCAGCAGCCTGGTGCTGTGGATGGCTGTGCTGAGCACTGGTGTTCATCTGTCCAGCACCGCTCAAGTACTGTAGCAGGACAGGCAGGATCCATCCCCACCAGAGGCCGCCTTGACCCTGCTGGGGCAGCAACAGCAAAGGAGTTAAACCTGGTTTCCTCTTGGGGAACTTGCAACAGAGGCAGGAAAAAAATGACTTCTCTTCATCTTTCTCCCATTCTAGAGAAATTAATTTTTGAGAAACCTCCGCAGTTTCACTCTTTCTGGTGCTTAAATCACGCAGCCTGACAGCCCGTCCGGCGCTATTTATTGGGCCCTTCGCAGGGAGCCATCCCCGCAGAGCCGGCCTCCATCTGAAGACCACGAGTGCCATCTTCTGGGAGCCCACAGGTTCCCGTGGTCGTGCCATAAATCTAAAGGGAAAAGTTTCAGGACCCTGAGCCTCAACCTCCGGTTTCCCCCCAGCCATGGGGCAGCGTGTCCCTGCTCCCTGCTGCGGGTCAGACTAGAGGAAGGTCCCTTCCAATCCAAACTACCCTATGATTCTATCCTATGATCCGGAGCATCACCAGCTCCTAACAAACCCCCGTGGAGGGTAACACTGGGATTAAACTGATTGCTTAAAGAGAAGGAGCCCAGGCTGTGAGGCTGAAGACAGAGGTTGGCCAAAGTATCCCAGGAAAGGAGGTGGAGGCAGTAACTTGGAGTCCCTCTGGCAGAGCTGTACAAGGGCTTTGGTTCCTTTTCCTGTAAAACTCACCAAAGCATTTTGCTAAGGTGTGATTTGTGGTAAGAGGGAGCAGATGCCTGTGCCAGCCCTGCTGGAGCTCCAGGAGGGTGCTGCTGGAGCAACTGTGCTTGGAGAAGCCAAAGAACCGGCCATTTCTATGAATGTGAATTTGTTTGAATCACAGAACCATAGAATAGTTACAGCTGGAAGGGATCTTAAAGCTCATCCAGTTCCACCCCCTGCAACAGGCCCAGGCACCTTCCACTACAGCAGCTTGCTCCAAGCCCCATCCAACTCCAAGGCCATCCCTGGCCTTGAGCACTGCCAGGGATGGACAATGTTGTGCGGTGTCTCCCATGGTTAGAGGTGAGTGAACACTCCCCTGGTGCCACAAAGCCTGTGTGGGAACAGCGGCTGAGTGTGGGTACAGGGATGTCAAAAACCCCAAACTGTCCCTTGTTACTACAGCCCCTGCATTAGTGGCAGAGTATGTACAGCAGCACGGGATACAGCAGGGGGTGTGTACAGCAGCATGGGGTGGATACAACAGTATGGGGTATGTACAGCATCACAGGGTATGTATAGCAGCATGGGGTAGGTACAGAAGTGCGGGGTAAGTGCACATCACACTGTGTGCAGCCTATACAGCACCCTGTGTTCTCACAGGAGTGACAGATACAGAGAGCGTTTGTGCAGCTTGTGCTGTCCTGAGGGCAGGACACAACGGGTGCAGCAGCACGAACAGCAATGGCCAGAGGTGCCGTCTGTGTGACACTGTGCTGCATGTGCAGCATCTGTACTATGTGTAGCACCATGTGTACCGTGGTACTCTGTGTACTGCGTACTGCATGTACTGTGTGTACTGTGTACCGTGCACTATGTGTACCATGTGTACCGTGTGTACTGTGTGTACTGTGTACCATGTACCATGTGTACCGTGCACTATGTGTACCATGTGTACTGTGTACCATGTACTCTGTGTACCATGCACTATGTGTACCATGTGTACTGTGTGTACTGTGTGCTGTGTGTATCGTGTGTACTGTGTGTACTGTGTGCTGTGTTTATCATGTGTATCATGTGTACTGTGTGTACCATGTGTAACGTGTGCACCATGTGTACCATGTGTGTAACCGTGTGTACCATGTGTAACCTGTGCACCATGTGTACCGTGTGTGTAACCAAACCATGTGTACCATGTGTGCCATGTGTGCCATGTGTACTGTGTATACTGTGTACTGTGTGTACCATGCATACATACCCATGTGTACCATGTATACTGTGTGTGCCTTGTGTACTGTGTGTAATGGTATGTACCATGTGTGCCATGCATACTGTGTATATTGTGTACCATGAGTACCATGTGTACATACCCATGTGTACCATGTATACCATGTGTGTCTTGTGTACTGTGTGTAACCATGTGTACCATGTGTACTGTGTATACTGTGTACTGTGTGTACCATGCATACATACCCATGTGTACCATGTATACTGTGTGTGCCTTGTGTGCTGTGTGTAACCATGTGTACCATGTGTGCCATGTATACTGTGTGTCTTGTGTACCATGTGTAACCGTGTGTGCCATGTGTACCGTGTATACCATGCATACGTGCCCATGTGTACCATGTGTGCCATGTATCCTGCGTGTGTCTTGTGTACCATGTGTAACCTTGTGTACCATGTGTAACCGTGTGTGCCATGTGTACTGTGTATACCATGCATACGTGCCCATGTGTACCATGTGTACTGTTCGTGTCTTGTGTACCATGTGTGCCATGTGTATCGTGTGCACTGTGTATACTGTGTACCCTGTGTACCATGCGTACATACCGTGATCGGGTGGACGCTGTGTACCACGCTCTCCGCGCACACTCCGCCCAGGGCCACACGATGGAGCTCGGAGCTCTCTCCTGCTCTCCCCACCGCCGCTGCCTGCTCTGCGGCTCAGGGGTTCCTCCCCGCGGGTTCCTCGGCTGCAGGCCCGGCTCTGGAGCGCATGGTTCCAGCCACGGCCCAGGGAAGGTGCTGGGGGCATCTCCACATCTCCACACCCTCCTGCAGCAGCTCAGGCTCTTCATCCCGTGGCTGTAATGGGGCTGGAACCCAGAGGGGCTGAAGGACTCTGAGTGAAAGCAAGGCTGAGGATGTTCTCCGTAAGTTGTGCCACTCATCCTCCCCTGCAGCAGGATGAGCTCTTGATCTGATAACAAAGCCCCCTCGGCAGTGGTTCTGGCACTTCACTGGCTTTATCAGTAGGATAACTCTTTGGACCATGTTTATTTATCAGGTCTCAGCATTGGAGTGAAAGGGTAGGAGCTGAAGAGTGGAACATGGAGACGGGGAGTGGCGTTGCCACACTAAGAGTGTCCAGGAGTGTCCATTCACCATCACTTGCCTAACTCAAACAGGGGAGATTTAGGTTGGATATTAGGAACTTCTTCCTTGTGAGGGTGCTGAGGCGCTGGCACAGGGTGCCCAGAGAAGCTGTGGCTGCCCCATCCCTGGCAGTGTTGAAGGCCAGGTCGGACACAGGGGCTTGGAGCAAGCTGCTCTAGTGGAAGGTGTCCCTGCCCGTGCAGAGGTTGGAGCTGGATGAGCTTTAAGGCCCCTTCCAGCACAAACGAGGCTGGGATTCTGTAACTCTAAGAGCACAGAGCAAGGAAAATGGGGAAGCTGTAGCCCAGCTTTGATTTGTTTTTATCTCAAGTAGAAAGTTAAGCTTCCCTTGTCAGAGGCAGTGTTGGGCTCTGATACTGAAAGGGTCTGGAAGTGTTTCATTAAACTCTTCAAATAGCTTCTTCTAAAAAACTCTTTGTGTGACAGGGAGAAGCAGGAGAAGAGAAATCTTGCCTAATGCTGACCTTGGATCCAAACAAGAGCTGAACTTTAGGTAGCTTGGGTGAAACCAGAGCCTGGTCCAGCCTGTGCTGGAGGAAAGAGGAGACAGCATCTTCTGAATTCTACCCACTTGTGTCCCAAATCCGGCTCAGCAAAGGGTGCCGGAAGCAGGCAGTGCCCTCGGTGGGACCAGGACCCAAGTAGTGCAGCAGGGGAGCAGAGGAGTTCCAATGCCCGCAGCGGCTGAGGGGAGCTCAGCAGAGCCATTGCTGACAGATGCAGGGGAGGATGCAGGGATCAAAGGAAGGGACATGGTGCACAGAGTGTGGGGGAAGAGGCTCCCATGAGAAAGCCAGGGGAAGTCTGGCCCCAGTCAGGTCCCACATGTAGATTAGAGGAGCCCTTTCCAATGTCTGCACCTCCCTGCACTCCCTGACCACCCCTCGCTTGGTTACACTTGGAAAGAGCTCCAGGCTTCCCACCGTGTTTGGGTACCCATGGCTGTATCTCCATGGGATTGTCACACTGGTACCAACAGGCTCTGCCTCAGTGGGGGATGTGGTCATTAAATTTGCATGGTAAATTGGTCAGATCTGACCTTGGGTCATCCAGGACCCAGGGCCATCTCTCTGATGGTTCTTTGAGTCACTGGGTTGTGTGAGAACGTCAGCGTCTGTTGGTTTTGGTTCTCCTTAAACTGTTGTCAGTGATAGCGTATCAGTGGCTCAGAACTTGGGAAGCATTAGGCCAGGCATGTTTGAAAACAAGAGTGCTCCCAAGCTGTAATGCTATCTTTACGATACAGCCACTGGAATCGGTATCAGTGTGATCTCAGGCTTTTTCATCCCCAAGTTTCCAAGATGATTTTACAAAGTGGGGAATTCATGGAGTAAAGATGGATTCATAAAATCATAGAATCCCAGACTGGTTTGGGTTGGAAGGGACCTCAAAGCTCATCCAGCTCCAACCACTGCCATGGGCAGGGACACCTTCCACTAGAGCAGCTTGCTCCAAGCTCCTGTGTCCAACCTGGCCTTGAACACTGCCATGGATGGGGCAGCCACAGCTTCTTTGGCCATCCTGTGCCAGTGCCTCAGCACCATCATCGCAATGATCCCAGGGAGCTCCTTCCATTGGCCTCAGGATGAATCCTCACATACAAGTCCCATTCCACTTGGATTTTGTCCTGGTGGAATAGCCCATGGCCTATTCTAATCCTGAGGAGACTGGTCCCTGGTTACCGATCCCTCAGCAGACATAGCCATGACTTGAGTGTGATGTTCCACCTCGGGGCCTGAGTAAGGAGCTCCCTGGGATCATTGTCTTTCCCTACCAAGTCTGCAGGGAAGAAGGAGGGACAGGCAGGGGTACAGCGTTGGGGTAAGCGTGGGTGCAGGTCACCCTGTGGCTTCCCTGGGACACCCCAGGCAGCAGATGGATGTCCCCCTCTCCTCTGGCCTTTCCCTTCCTCCCAAGAGAAGGAATCTCCCCTCCTGAGGCAGCCTTGCCTCTCCCGAGCAGAGCAGAGGGCAGCTCTGCTGCAGTTCAAGACATGATGGCTCCACATCTTCCTTCCCAAAAGGAACTTTTGAAGCCAGAATTGCAGAGGCTTGTTCCTATAAACCTCTCCTGCCTGTGCAGCAGGTTAAAGAGCTCTGAAGAGAAAGGAGAGGAGAACTGGTGGATTGGGTCATCTCCATGGGAACGTCGTGGGAAGATTGATTCATGCCCCGAGAGGCGGGTGTAGTTATCAGCGTGTTCCAGATCCTTTGCTGCAGAGGAAGAAACAGAGTGTTTTCAAGGAGGAAAGAATGTGAACATCTGGAATAGAAGCACTGCCACAGATCCCAGCCCTTTCCAGCAGTGGGTCTCCATTACCTGCCACTGGCAAGCGTTTGCATGGCAGAGCTGAGAGCTCTGTCAGCCACCAAATCCACAGGGAGCTGGTCAGTCTGTCTAGGAGAGGACAGTCCTGCTGCATGGTGAGATGGTACCAGCCAGACGCTTGGTGCTTGGCAAGGCTGGTGGTGACCACTTGATGCCATCCAACCTATCCCCATCTTTCCACACCACAGCATCATTCCAGATGGACTCCAGGTCAGCTTGGTGAGATCTGAGCACTCAAATCTTTCTGCTACAGCATTAAGCCAGAGGGTTAGAGGAGGCCAGCTTGACCCTGCATGCCTCAGTTTCCTTCCCAAAGCCTGTTCTCCCTGGCCAGCACTGGGAACCTCACATATGCTAACCATTTTCAGGAGCGATGGTAGGCTGCAGACAAGCCCTTCAGTCCTGCTGGAGCTGAGAATGAGAGACCAGATGGCACATGACCTGATGAAGCCCCCTGTGATCTGCAGTTTGTTATTCTCCTACAAGCACATTGCCCTGGGAAAAAATCCAAGGGTTCATTTCCAGGACCCAGGCTCTTTTCATGTGGAATAACAACTGTACCTACTCTGGCCACACGCGTTGCTCACAGGAGGCCCTGTTGCTGCTGCAATAAGGCTTCTGAGTGCAGGGGGAGCAGTGATGTCTCTTGGAAAACCAAGCTTTAGCTCAGCATCCAGCTCCTCCAGGGCACTCCAGCTGCAATTATCCTCCTGTCCCATATTTGCAGAGCACCCAACATGAGCATCCCATCTGTGACCATATGTCCTGGGTTCAGCAGTAGCAGTCATTTTTCTCCTTAGCAGCTGGTGCAGTGCTGTGTTTTTGACATTCAGCCTGGAAACAGTGCTGATAACACCAATGTTTTCAGTTGCTGCTCAGTAATGTTTACTCTGACCAAGGACTTTCTGAGCCTCATGCTCTGCCAGGGAGGAGGGGAAGCCAGGAGGAAGCAGAGGCAGGACATCTGACCCAAACTAACCAGAAAGGTATTCCATACCACAGCACATCATGCCCACTATATAAACTGGGGGCAGTTACCCAGGAAGAGCTAGATCACTGCTGGGTAGGGCTGGGTATCAGTCAGCGGATGGTGAGTGGTTGTATTCTCTTCCCTTGTTATTTCCCTTGTCATTATTATTGGTAGTAGCAGCAGTGGTTTGTGTTATACCTTATTTACTGGACTGCTCTTATCTCAGCCTGTGGGAGTTACATTATTTCCATTCTCCTCCCCATCCCTTTGGGAACAGGGGGGAGGAAGGGGGGACATGAGAGAGAGACTGCGTGGTTTTCTGAGTTGTGGCTGGGCTTAAACCACAACACCATCCTACCATAGACAATATTCCAAAATTACTAGCAACAAGAATATTTTAACACGGAAACCTCTGCTCTGGGCAATGTAGGAATTAATCATTAATAAACCATAATCCTCAGGAGGAACTTTAACATTGCAAAGCTGGTTTGAAGAGCTTCTCTAAGTGGACCCAGGTGCAGCAGCGGATCTGTATCGTACTCCTCTGGTGGAGGGTGTCTGCTTCCCTCCCACCCCTATTCATTTCTGTTGGGCAATGAGATTTGGATGCCAGCCCCTGCAGGGTCAGTCTGTGTCTGTGTGTGCAGCATGGTCACGATTGGAAAAGATCAAGGCACACATTTGCAATAACAATAATAATAATAATAACGTCCCCAGGGTGACATTTCAAATACAAATGGAAAGAATAAAAGTATCGGTTCCTGTTATTACTTTGGTGCTGCTGTAATCAGACGCAAGTGACTCCTGAAGCTGATCCCCTGCCCCCTGAAGCTGCGCTTCTCTGCTTAGTTTCACTTTCAGTCCAAGCGGAAGAGGACTTGGCCACGACCTGAGAACCGAGGCAGGATGTGGCTGAAGACACAGCCTCATGGTGACACTTACCACGTGTTAACCTGGTGTCAGGGATGCCGAGCAGCTGTGTCACTGATGATTAACCCACCATCAGAGAGTTCAGGACAGCCCCACAGTGAGCCCATAGACATGCCCTGCTCTGGCTCTCAGGGCTTTGCAGGCATCAGGGCTCCATCCAGTGCTCCTGCTGCCAGCGCTGGAGGCACGGGCCCAGCAGTGAAGACCTCTGCTGTTTGCATTTCGGCCAGTCTGAACAGCACCTGCCTGCATCCCCTCCCTTGTGCTGTGTTGCAGACACAGCTTCCCCACCATCACACCCCAGATGTGGCAGTGGCGGCTGTCTGCCGGGGTGCTCCATTGCCTTCGCACAAATGCATGTAGCTGTATCCCACTGATGAGGGCATCATTTCAGCTGCAATCACAATGTCACTCAGTGTTAGGGTTTTAGTTAGAAAGCCAGCACATGGTTTGTGTGTGCCCTCAGAAGAGAGTGGGACAGGGGCTGGCTCAAGCCCAGAGCATGGGGCTGCCTTCCTCCTGCAAACCATCCCCACACGGACTCCTCAGTCTCGCTCTGGCTTGTCTGGCAGTTCAGAAGCATGTCTGTAAATCAGTTTATTCACTGCAAAAAGAAGCCCTTTGGTATTTACCACTCAAGATCAGCATTTGGCTGCAGTGGGAGAGACTGGCAGTCAGGGAGAGCCAGGATTTATGGTCGCAGGTCCCATAGAGGCAGCACTTATCTGGGCCATTCTCCCAGTAGCTTTTAAACTAAGACAGCGACATGTTCTATTTTATGCACTATGGATATTGTCTGAGAATGAAACTGATGATTTAAAAAACAAAGAGGGAAAAAATGGGAACTGAAACTGATGAGGCTATTTTCAGCCACCAAGATGAATGAAACATAAAGAAATACAACAGGTTGCAACTTTTGAATTATGAAAACAATCAGTTTGAAAGTATGAAAATCCAAGCAGGTGCTTCCAGCTCCAAGCACTGAGAAGGTAGCTCTCCTGCTGGCAAATCACAGAATCCCAGAGTGGTTTGTGCTGGAAGGGACCTTAAAGCTCATCCAGTTCCAACCCCTGCCATGGGCAGGGACACCTTCCACTAGAGCAGCTTGCTCCAAGCCCCTGTGTCCGACCTGGCCTTCAACACTGCCAGGGATGAAGCAGCCACAGCTTCTCTGGGCACCCTGTGCCAGCGCCTCAGCACCCTCACAGGGACTCACCTGATCCTTGTGACTTTGGCTTCATTTACCTCCATGTGAAGTAAGGAGAGATGATTGGGGAGAGGGGCAGAGCCTCACCAGTGTAATAACACCTTGAGATCCCAACTCTCTGGGACAGGGCCTCAGTGGCCAGCACGCACCCTTTTCTGGGTGAAGGAGAAAACTCTTCTGAGAGCCCTGCTCCTCTGCTCTCTTGCTCACAGCAGTCTGGTTCGGTGCTGTTCAGCTGTGTTGTATTTAAATTACCTGCGCAGCAATTGCAGCACAGTGTGAAGCGCTGTGACCACATCTGCCTGCCCTGGAGATGCCTGTATCAGCCTGCATGTGCTGACAGCACTAATGCTTCTTACCCTGGTGACTCTGCCGGTGCACAATCAGAGCGCCTGAGCCTTGTAGAGGTTTGTTGAAGTTTATTAGCTTTTATAATGGCCACAAACACAACTGGATCTCAGACACTCACCAGTAATGTGGTACAGAGAGAAAGGAGTCCAGGTGAGGTGTGAATCAGGTGTAATTGCAGAACTGCTGATGTGGTTTGAACAAATCAGTGAGTGCTGGTAATGTGGTAGCCTTTGGGGAGGCGCTGAAGTTTGTCTTGGTGCAATCTTGCAGGTTCCATCTCAGTGGGAAGGGATGATGCTGAGGCATCTGTGCCAGGTGCTGCTCCACACAGTGGTACCTGCTCCGGTCACCCCATGCACATGTTGTGGGTATCACAGCACCATTGTGAGATGCTCAAATGGGTCACTGAGGCTCACAGCCTGCCTCACTGCCGACCCTGCTCCCATAGGCAGCCACCAGCCATATACCAAGCCCAGGGCTGCACATCTCTGCCCTGGTGACTGCACCAGCTGGGTGCAGCATCATCTCACCTGCTCAGTACCACCCCCACACTGCCCCAGTACCAGATAAGATCTGCTAGACAATCCTTTTGCTAGTTAGGGTCTGTGCTGTTCTGCCTTGCTCCTCTTGCACAACCAGAAGTGGGTATGTCAGTGATCAGGGCCCAGGGGTTACCACCATGAGAAGTACATCCCAACACCTTTCCTTGGTCACCTTGGCATAGGGGTGAGTGCACCTTCCCTCCTCACAGCTTCCCTTCCTCAGAGCTTTCCCACTCCAGTCTCAGAGAAAGATCTGTATTAAAGGGGAGAAAAAGATGATGATGGTGATGATGACGACGAAGTCAGCAGTTTGTTTCTCCAACCTAAAGATGTAATTGCCCAGGTGCAGTTTCAGCCTCCCTCAGCACAGAGGTATGCTGACATAAGCTCTAATCACTGCTCTAATTAAATTGATTTGTTAAATCATTGCAGCTATATTGAGCAGATCAGGACTAAGTTTCTATTCCAAATCATCATAAAAAATGGTAAAACAAAGCACCTTCAAGACATCAGCGCTACAAATTCCAACAGAAAGTTACATGTCTTATTTGAAATCCTGTCTCATTATTTCTGGGATGTGGATTCTTTTGGAAGGGGCTATAATCCTTGTCATTGGCAAAATTCATCCCACATTTTGTGAAGGCCTCTGTAGGACATGCAAGTATTTATTAATGTCCCAGAAGGGTCTAAGGGGGTTACAAATCTAAGGACCATTGATGGTGACAATTCTCCGTTAACAATAAAGAGGAAAAGGAAGCAAAAAAAACCCACATTATTTCTAAAATCAGTTCCATAACTTAAGATTGATCATTGTTTCCTTATAAAGGATCTTTATAACTTCCTCCCTGATTGAATTACTTTGAAGTAGTCATTTCTACTTGAGGTTTCAGTGGATTTCCTCATTAGGGGTTCATGCTTAGGCTTCCATAGCTCTGTTACAATACTAACATTGCAAGTTATTTTAGGAGAGATTTAATGTTCCCGCTAATCGCCTGAATAATAAATTTAAACCCAAAGATATGGACATTTTTGCATCTAATTTAATAAAAGGTACAAATTTGGCCAGACTCACTCCAATGGAGTCTATTAATAAGCTGTAATAGCAGCTCATTGGATTTGCAGTGTTAGCCTGACAGCAGGACAGGACCAAGCTTGGACACAAACATCACCCAAAAACTGCTCCATCCTGATGTGATGCTGCCTGGGGACACTTCACTCCACCAGGACATCACATTTGTGACCAGCTCCTATCGGTGCAAGTGCTGCTGTCTCCTGGCTTTGCTCTGTGGGATGAAGCACAGTGGTCCTGCCCTAGGGGAGCAACCGCAGCGTGCTCAGCACCTGCCTCTGCCCACGTGTGGCTGCATCTTGATACGAAGCCATGGATCTGCACACAGGCTGAGCCTGCCCACAGTCTGCTGGGCTGCTTCTGGGCTGTAAGGAGTGCTAAGGTCTAACCCACCTAAGGATGCCTTTAGCTTAGACCTGAGAACACCCTGTCTCCTTTAAATCATTCTCACCTCCTCAGCAGAGGAACCCAGGGCTGCATGTCTCACCCCATCACCTCTGCTGGCAGGGAGGAGTCATGAGCCTGATTTGCCAGATGATGAGTTCAAGCACTGACAGGCTAAAAGCAGAGTACCCTATAGCAATCTGCCCTTGGTATAGGGGATCTGCAATCCCAGAAGGAAGGTCTATTTCCACCTCAGTTTTGCCAAGAGTCAACGTGCAAAAGACTTTGTGGTTTATTTTCCTTTTGTGCTGAGAGAGGGGATCAGGGCCTGGGAAGACAAGATGTCAGGTGCTGCGTCTGCCTGCTGAAGTCCCACATGGTAGAAACCCTTGGAGCCACTGCTGAGAGCTGAGACAGCCAGCAAGAGCTGCCAGTGCTGGCCTGGCTACCTAAGGGCAGCAGCCCGTTCTGAAGGGGTGCAGGATGGAGCCCCCAAGCAGCCTGGTGCACCAAGCAGGCTGCAGCACTTCCAGAGCAGGAGTCGAGCAGCTTTTGAAGCCCTGGGAACACACGGGTTTCCTCCAGGAATCACTGCCCAACTGCATGGGACCATGGAACTGAAAAAGTCCATTAATAGAGCCACATGTCATCCCCTAAGGCTTAAGCAATTCACACCTCATTCAGGCTTTAAAGTCTGAATGCACTCTCCCGTAGCCTGGAAGGCAAAGAGGCAGTTCCCTGCAGTTTGAGTGCTCTCTCCCATGGAGTTTTTGGGGCTAGAACTGAACTTGGGCTATCTCAAAGCCCTCAACTAAAGGGGGTCTTTGAAACTAGTCGTGGGGTGGGAGGGCAATGGCGTTTTCTGTGTCTGATGAGATGTACCAAGAGACTCTGCTGGATTTCCAACTCTTGCCATGGATTCGAGCTGGGTTCAGAAGTGCTTCCACATTGAGCTGGGCGGTCTCTAGGATACGTCTGGCGTTTGGGTGATGAGCATCAGAGCTCCTGTGGAGTTTGGATGGGTTTGGGCTGCTCAGATCTTCTGGAGTTGGGCCCAGCATTCTTCACGTGGTGCAACTGCAAGCATGGAAGCAGTCCAAGTGAGCAGTTTCTTTCCCAAAATGAGGATTCTTCTTTATTTTGGATGGGAAATACTACAGACAGGCGAATATTATCTCATTGTACTTGAAGGAGAACCATTTATTAACTGTGGTACCAAATTTAACTCTGGGTATTTTTTAATAGCAGTTCTGATATGAATGGAAGCGTTTGGACCCTTTCCTTGCAATGTCAGGAATCTGCATTGCAGAATTAAACCACTATGTGAGAAACAGCAACCAAGCTCAGCTATGGGAGGGAAAAAGAAGTGAGAACAGCTAGCCTAAATCCATGGGAAAAGCACTGAAGGGCACAGGTCATACAAAATGCCTCCTTACCACAGTTGTATGTGCAACACGTTAACACTTAAAAAGAGCCATCCTCTTGCCTCCTACACTTGCTATGTTATGTAAAGATGGCTCTTCTGTGCTCGGGGCTCCCACAGCACCCACACTGCTGCTGGAGCTGGGCGATGGGCTCACCTCCAAGCACTGCTTGGCACAGTGAAACCAGGAGGATGGGCTGAAGCAAGATGTTGCGTACGGGTTTCTGTTGCCTGCTGAAGCAGGAGAGTCACTCCAATTTGCTAGAAGCAGGGAGGCAATGTGGCATAGAGGAATATACAAGCCTGACTGCATTCAGCACCAGGTAATGGTCCTCCAGCAGCTACAAACCACCACGCAGATGAGTATGGGTTTGTGTATGTTTGCTGGCTCCTGGAAAAAACACACTTACATGATCTTTAGATGACAATCCAAATGTTCTTTCCACTATAGCTACCTTTCTGCCACTCTGGACTCCCTTAGCCATGGCAGATGAGGACATAGGAAAGCTCAAGTGGTCCCAGATACTGTTTTCTAATAATTTCCTAGGACTTCTGCAAGCTCCTTCTGGAAGCTCCACAATTCAGACTGACCTTTGAAAGCTCCTGCTTACAGTGGTATCTATCTGCTGCTTCTGCTTAATTTGCTCCCCTGTCTTACATATACAGCTGTGAATAATTGCTGCAGGTTATTAAAGTGGAAAACAAAGAGCTTTCAAAGCCCTGAGGTGACTGAGATTCAATACATTGGACAGTAGGTAAAAGGTGTGAGCGTTTTGACCAGGTTACCCTGGTGGAAAATGAGAGGGGGATTGTGAATCTGCCTGTTCCTATTTTGCTCTAGTGACAGGAGGTTTACAGGGAACCCTGCACATCAGGCAGGTCTCTCTGGCTGTGAAAGCAATACCAGCAATAGGTGTACCCAAAGGACAGCTTTGACAAATGAGATTTTGGGGGGGTAAATCTGGTTTGTAATTGGTCTTTAATTACCTCTTTGCAGCAGAATGCTCGTTTCATATGCAGAAGTCTGTGATTCTTTTCCCCTAAAATGTCAGTATCAGAAACTTGCCTTTGACTCTAATAAAAGTAGAGTCTCTTAGAAAATCAAGGAAAACAAGTGAATTTGGCTATGTGGAACTGCTACTAGAACTGCACGAGTTGGCAATGCTGTGTTCCACTCCCTGCCCTCTGAAATAGGGTCACAGACCTCAAATTTTAATATTGTAATACACTCACCAAGCTATGGATGTATTTAACAACCAAACCTGATTTACTTTCAAACTTAAAATGCATCATATAATAAAGTTGAACAGAAAAGAGAATTAACTGTAGGAACACAATGTAGGGGGCTTCATCTGATGCTAAGAGCCAGGCGATGGCTTGGAAAGAGGGCTTGGGAGGGTTTAGAGGTTTGGATGTATGGGATTTGTGCTGTGTGTTGGTCCTAGAGCCTCACTTTTGTGTCTGCCTTCAACTTAGGTCTGGCACCGCACAGCCTAGTTTTGGCCTGGACACCACCATGACCCCATGGAGTCCTTGCTGGGTCAAATGCTCAAGGAAGGCAGGCGTCCTGGTTCTGCTGCATGGAGCACTGCCCATCCTTTGGGGTCACCTTTGACAAAGCCTATGCAGAGACACAAGAGCCCGGGGAAGCTGCTGCCCTCCTCAGCTCCCTGCTCCAGCACCCAGAAAGCAGCAATGCACAAGCGGAGGCTGATGCCACCACAGTGCAGCACAAGCCTGGCCTGGAAAGGGAGCTTCCTACATTTAGAGCTGTCATCCATGCACATGAGTGGGGACCAGGCTGGAGCAAGGTGTAGGAACCCATCCCCACACAGGACGGCAAAACTGTTTAGGACAAAGGCACTCACCTTCCTCTCCCAAAACAGACAACCTGAGCACAGCAAGAAGCCCTAAGTACAGCAAATAAATCAAACCTCCCATTCACAAGAATTAACAAGTAGAGGGCTTCCTCCAGGTTTTAAATCCATGACGATTTATGATTTAATTTAAAGACATGGTTTCCAGCCGTTTCTTTTTGCAAGCAATCACCTAGGCTACATTAACCTGATGGTGATGTACTGCAGACCCAGGGAGCCCTGGAGAGACAGAGACAACAGTGCTCAGAGGTGTTATCTTCCTCCATTTATCTTGGTGGGGTGTGCACAGCCTTGCCTGGGAAGCATGTTAACCACTGCACTGCCAGCCTCTGCCTGTACAGCAGTGTCCTGAGTGTGTCTTTCCCTTCCTCAGCAACAAGGATGAGGGCTTGGAAGGAACTGAGGCTCCTGGTGCATGATGGTGCAGGTTGTAGGCATGGTGGGGTCCCGTGAGATCAGACAGGTCTGTAATCACAGGGCTTGTTGCAAAACATGTGGTGGCACTGGTGGTCCCATTTAATGTGCTTTTGGACAAGTTGTGATGTCCTTGCCCTTGGGATCTAACAGCAGAGGCTCTGTGCAGGCTCTGCTCAGGCCCCAGTCTAACCCTATGGGAGATGAGAGACCCTACCACTGCCAGGCTGTCCTGCGTGAAGAGACCCTGCCTCTGCACCCTCAGCAGCAATGAGGAGGGGCTCACGACCTGAGCCCCCTTTCATCTCATTCTTGTGAGCAAGGGGCAGATGTCTCTTTCAACAGCAGAGGTGCCTGAAACAGCCTTTTCATTCTGTTTATCTTTAAAACCCCAACAGTGACTGAAGCAGTTTGCATAACAAACAGCTCCAGAGCCAGAAATATTTGCCTGCTCTTGGTAAAAAAAGGAAGTCCTCAGATCCTCTTCTGACGACTCTAAGAAGTGACAGAGTTTTCCCTTTAGAGGGTATAAATATGCAGCACAAATAGGTGGCTGCTGTCGCTGCTTACATTTGATGTGTAGCTTCAGATAGCCTGGCAGCACCAGGTTATTTTAGTGTCAAATCAAAGCCCTGGTTGTGTAAAGAAGCTGAGGAAAGGTACATTCTGCGTCGCAGCACAGGATGGAAGCTCCACGAAGACTGGAGGCAGTCCTGTGAGACATGTACCAGCCATGCATACTAAACCTGACTTTCAGTACTCGGAAAAGAAAAACCCTTTAGTAGAGCTGCTGCAGAACAGAAACAAATGTCTTCAGATTGGGGCTGGGACATGCAGGTGGATTTCCAGGCAGATACATGATTCATTCTTACATTAGCTAAAAGAAAATACAGCTTTTGTTTCTTTTTTATCCTCCATTTCCCTTTAAAAGAATTTAAAGGGCCTGCTTATGCTGGAATAAAACTTTTGCTGGTTGAGTCCTTTTTAAAGCCGTTCCTTGACTGACAGCTCAAACCTGCCCAGTCTCTCCTCAGCATAACTCATACCTGGATACAGGGCCACAACACCCAGCACAATGGAATCTCTGTGTGGTTACTGCAGCCTCTGCCTCCAGCCCCATACAGACACACAGACAAATGAGAGGTAGGTCACAGAGTGGGCTCCTGCCAAAGGGAACAATTCAAGGGACACGTGGACCATTCTGAGATGCTGGAAGTCAAACCCCACATCAGGGCCCTTGTGCTGATACAGGTCCCATAGGAGCTCACCCGTTGCTCCTGCAGAGAGCAGGATTTAGGAAGGGCTTGGCAGGCCCAAGCCCCCTGGCTGCAGGAAGACGTAACCAGCAGAATCCCAGCCTGGGTTGGGTTGGAAGGGACCTTAAACCCATCCAGCTCCAACCCCTGCCACAGGCAGGGACACCTTCCACTAGAGCAGCTTGCTCCAAGCCCCTGTGTCCAAC
>JASSUY010028029.1:0-41376 GCA_032466535.1 Forpus xanthops | reverse complement strand
GAAGAAAGAGGGGGGGGGGGGTGCACAGAACTGTTTGAGGGGCCTCAAACCACGACACCCAGTGATTCTAATGCCTTTGGTAAGAAGTGTTAATCCTGGAAAGTCTCTGCTGACAGAGCATCCAGCCACAGATAAACAGTTTTTCACTCCCATGTCACCAGTTTGAACCTATTCTACTTTAGTACTGTCCAGAAACTACCACTGCTGTAAGCTGGGCTGTTACTAACAGGAAACCACTACTAAAACAGGTGGAAGAGAATCTGAGACACACAAGACTACAGCACTTTGTCAAATACTGAAAAGACTGAGCCACCCAAGACTGTTCTATCCCACCAAATACATTCAATGTTAGCATGCAAACGTGGGTAGAAAAGTAAGCGCTATTCAAGAGGACTTCCTATCAAGCACCACAAGCATTTCATGTTGTGCTTTTCCCCAGTCCTTCATATGGAATTGCACATGGCATCACCTCATGACTCCCATTTGCCTGAGTGACCTTGCATTCTGCAACACAGCCAGTGTGACAGCCCAGCGCGAGTCACTTGAGTTTTTTGGATTCCTTACGTACTCCTGGTTTTTAAAAGCCACACACTGGGGCAGTACTTGTGGGGCTAAAGCCACTTTGTTATCTTCTGGAACTGGAGTGCCTTTTAAAGCAACACAATATATACTACTCCCTGTAAGTAGAGATAGGCTGTAGCTGGATGAGCACGCACCCTACACTAGTACATGCTGAAGCCCAGACTCAGATCAGTTTCTGCATTCCAACAGGAAATACATGGGGAAGATGCTACCAGTGAAAACATACCCAGTCCTGTAGTTAAAGTCACACTAGAACACCATGTGACACTGATGTGTCACAAAGTCCTGTATCTACCTCAATCCCTGCCCTCTCTCTGTCCACAGAAGTTGTACTGCTGAAGGCTAGTACACAGGCTCTCATGCACCACCTGTAAAACAGATGAAATCTTGCACCTTAAGATTGTTTCACTAATTCTAACTCTAAACACTCGCGTCACCAATAGTTTTACCCTATTCAAGTATTCAAAGTCATCCTCATTGATTTTGTAAGAAAATGACCAAAACTCACAGCACAGCAAAGAAATAGAGTGCTTTTGAAAATGATACAGTGATTATAAAACAATTCACAAAGTGATTAATAAAATGTGGGATTTGAAGACTTGGACCATCTCTTCAGTCACACTCATAGTAAGCAAAGTAACACAAAACCAACAGTACAGAGTTTAGCTAATACTGGTATCAAGCTACAGATCAGCTACTACATGTATAATGAAGTAAAGTTAAACCTTCAACACCAATGAAATTCAGCAGTAAGAAAACAGTTTTCCTCTGATGAGTATAGAAAAACTTGCAATAGACATCTATCTCACTGAATTAACTTCTTCCTAGTTCCAGCAGTCCTACTGGAGTGTCAAGGAATGGGGTTTGTAACACACAGGCTCAATCTGCATTCAGGCAAAACTCCCATCACAATAACTGAGAATCGCTCCTACAGCTCTGATTCTGAAAACACTTACACATGTGCCTAACTTCAGGCTTAAGTAGCCCTATTGAAGCTCACAGGAGCACATGCTTGAAATTAAACTCACATAAATTTGTGGGCTCAGAGCCTAAAGAGGGAGGACAAAACTGAGCCTTACATGAACAATTGCTCAGTTTCCAAGCAGAATTGCTTACAACAACTCACATTAAGGCTGCTGTGACTAAGTCTTCTAGGCTCTTCATGTGCTCCAGCTATTTCCTGAATAGTTCCAAGGTCCTGCGGGCCAGGCAAAAAAGA
Organism: Forpus xanthops; assembly: GCA_032466535.1. Classification (NCBI taxonomy): domain Eukaryota; kingdom Metazoa; phylum Chordata; class Aves; order Psittaciformes; family Psittacidae; genus Forpus; species Forpus xanthops. The sequence goes on along the minus strand of JASSUY010028029.1, from coordinate 39,575 downwards.
TATCTTCACAGCCTTAACTAACACCAGAATCCATGCATTATATGACCAGTTTTGATCCAGATCAAGTTCTACACTTTATCAAATGGCATAAATATCTAATATGGTAATGCCAGACCTGTATTTAGCACTGCTTTAGTAGATGGGGACATATGTTTGTAACGGTAACACACTGTCGTTTAGGAGGGAAAAGATCATATTCTGACAGGCAAACTATTGCTCTATCTCATTAAGAATGTTATGTTCCTGTGCATACCAACTGCAAAGTGGTAATCATCATAATATCATCAAGATGTTGCTATATTTGAGCATGATATGAGCTCACCACCATCTCAGTCCACTGTCACCTACCAGCCTGGAGTACAGGGTAGACAACTGCTCTAACTGACTCACACACTGAGGGGAAATAAAGTACCTACTGTGAGAACCTACCAGAAGATGTGTTGAATAATTTGTTTCTAGAAGCCTGTGATTTTACAACTGAAGGGTGGAACATTATGGAAGTTTCTGAGCCTGCAAGGAAAAGTGTCTGATTTATCCTATACTGCAATCTGCCTAAAGCATCTAATTATGTGATAGCTGCTACCTGAAAAAAAATCACACAAATCTGCAGGCCTGCATTAGTTATATACTAGACTACTTGACTGAAAGTCAAAAAAAGGTCACTAAAGCCATTTGGACTCCTTTTCCTGCTAGCCAGCTCAGGCAAGCTTTGTTTAATGAAAACGTGTCCCCTCCTGCAGAACAAGCCTTCAGATGCAGCAGAATTGTCTCTGACAATCAGAAGTGCCACAAAGGGCTCAAACACTCTTACATTTGATGAAATTCTCTCTCATATTAGAAGGTATAAGCATTTAATACATAGAAAGTTGAAAAACATTTTCTCAGTGATCTTACTGGAATGGGAGCTCTTCAGTTACATACGGCAAAGTGTTTCTAAAGAGATTCCAAAACAGTGCCAAGTGACAGAAAGCATCTCCCTTGTTAAACCTTACTCACAGAACTGCAAGTTCATTTGTGACATTGAAGACAGGGGTTTCATCGGCCCCTAAAAGCTTTTGAAACTCCTGCAGACATGGTGACAGAGCTGCACAGCAATCCTCAGGACTTCACAGATCACTTGCAAGGAAGAAATATGTTCTCCTCTTGCAAAGCCTACTCACTTGGGCTCTTGTTGGTCACTTTCTTATTACTTTTTCTCCTACACAACACAATGACTGCAGAGTTTGTTTCCCTATGCCAATAACAGCACAGACACTTCAGTTACGCTGGATCCAAAGACATGTAATTTCTTTCTTGGAGACCCTAATACAGCCTTCTTCAGTTCTCCCTAGCAGGAGTTTATCAATTAGATAAGTCAAGCTTTACATTTGCATTTACCTGCAAATACTGTTTTAATCATCTATCACACATTTAGCAATATCTAATGATCAAAGAGAAATTTTAACATTTTAAACCTAGAAGAAAACTGCCATTTACTAATGTGTTTGGCAATCATTCAGCTTCACAGCTGTATGATGGTATTCCACCCCTTCTGCCTGTGTCCTATTCTTCTGCCCATGGACAATCTCACCTAACTTCAGATCCTTATCCTGCACTGTTTTAGGCTTTCTTCTCCCTCAGCTACACCTGTGGAGAGTTAAGCACAAAACAAGATGAAGAACACAGAACTAGTAATCTGTTCCTTGATATTTCTCTACCACTACCACAGTGGTTTCCCAAGATGAACCACAGGAGCCTACTGCCATGAGACAAGTGGAACCAGCGCTTCCTTCTCCTTAAATACCTTCTCAGGAGTAAAAACAAAATAGGAAGGAAAGAACTGAAGAACTTGTCCTCTTCTTCTAAAGGGATTCTGTGCTTATAGATACCAGCTGTTTCTCTGGTACTGAATCAGCTGTGTTAGTATCATCCCATTCTGCAAAGAAGTCTTAGAAATGGCTCTGCCTGATGCTAAGGAGAGATGGTAGCTCCATCTGACCAAAAGTGGTCCTGAACATCACCTGAGAGTTTAGTTGGTCTTAGAAGCAATTACCTGTTTCCACACTCTCCTGACTGTACCAGTTTTATGGGCTTTTGCTGGATCACTACTGAAGACAACAGAAAGTCAGGACTTCAGACCTTAAATTAGGAATACTGACATCCTTCCCTCCTCGTGATACAGCTGAAATAAACCACACATAATAGCAATACTTCTAGTATCAGGCATTTTAAATACAACTAAGTTTTCCTGTAAAGAAAGTCAGTTCTTTCACCCTGATTTACTGTACCGACAAAGGAACCTCCTCCTGATTTACATTACAGTATGTGAATGAAAAATTGGTACCATATATGTCAAAATGTTACCTGATAGATATTTTAGAATGAGAGCTTACATCACAAATATCTTTAATGAAATCTAAACCAGAAGAGTGAATTTAAGTATCTAATTCATTAAGAGCGAAATCTGAAAGGCTGAAGGCTGTATGTCACTGCTGGAGAATTCCAAAGGAAACTGAATTTTTCACCAGGATTTTAGCACCATAGGAAAATGTGACAGCAGTAATAATACATGGTATTATATACTGCTAGACAAGTTGGATAAATTACATCTGCTACTGAATAGATGTGGAAAGAGTCTCTATTAGAAAACTTCCTGCTGGGTCACAAACATACATCAGTAATGGTTTGTTTTCAGCACAAGAAAAATTGCCATTGTCATATTCCAAAGTGAGTGTAAATTGTTTTATTATGAACTCCCTGTTGGTCCCTGTTTAACTGAGAAATCATTCAATCTAAATTTATCTTTTCTCTCCATGGCATTGCTGTGTTGGTATCACTAAACTCTGCCTCAGTAACAAAACCCTATTCCCTCCTGATCTTCAGCAACCTTGCCATACATTAAGTCTTGGTTTGCCCCCACTTACTTTGAGTTGTAACCCAAGGCTGTCAGTGTCACAAAGTCAAGGCTTCATTGTTACTGATTCACAAGAGAACCCCTACAAATTTCCACTATGCTTCACAATTAGACATTTATACTTTACATGGATGTATATAATACATAGATTTAAAAACATAAAACATATTTACACAACTTCCTGTAGTTTCAATAGAGAGAAAACCCTAGTCTAGATAAGTAATAATAGCTATTCCTATTCCTGCCATCCTCCATTCAAATCCCTATTGAATTTGATTTCTGAATAAGCTGACCTGTTCAAATAATCACACAAAATAACAAAATTCAAATGATGTACACAAAACAAGTATGTGGCCTTTGCATTTTTCACCTTCTCTCACATTTTTAGCACCTGATGGAAACAGGGTAAGTGACAAAGGCTCAAAGAGAGCCAGAAAACCACCACTCAGCCATCACAGAAGCTCTATTTAGCTTTAGAAGGTCTTACTGTTGTATCCAAGAGCTCCACCAAGGAAAGCTTTGTTGAAGATGCGATTTTTCATGCTTACTGCCACAAACTGTCAACCCAAACAAAATCAAACCCACCGCACATAGTGTCACAAACACCGCTATTATATCAACAAAAGCACAGCTGGGGAAAGTGAATGAATTTGGGCCGCAGTAAATATTTATCTGTTAAAGATTAAAAGTGTGATACTTGCATTTATTTGTATTGGCAATATTATAGGTTTGATTTTCATACATAAACACCTGCCCACATTCATAAAGGGACAGAGCTGTTGAAAACACAACAGGAGGGTTTGTTTCCTTTTCCTTAGCTGGTCATTACAAAGAAGCAAGGCATCACACAACACTTCCTCATTTAACCTCTGGGAAAAAGGAATGTATTTTGTAACTTACCGCACTTCACTGAAAACATGGAGCAATTTGTATGCTTTCTTTAAGAAAGGAGGTTGAAAGGCAGGGTGTTTGTGGAATATACGGTGATCCAGTCTTTCCCGTATCCAGCCTGTCCGCATTCTCACAGCCCAAAGCATGACATGCAAAGGCAGGCCAAGCCAGGTGATAGGTGTTGTGGCAGAAGAAAGCAGGAAGGCAAAATTGCTTCTCTAATGAAGCTGAGTGCATCCCTAAAGCGTATCATTCATTCCTCTTTGACAGGGTTTTCCAGAAGTGGGAAACTAAGGAAGGGCACAGCAGAAAAGTGACTCCTTTTGTTCTTTTTTATAAGTAAAAAAAACTAATCCATGATTTACTGGGTGTGAAAACCAGCATTCCTTCCAAATCTCTTTATAAAGAGGATTCTTCCAGTTCCTCTTCCGCACCCATATTTTTATCAGGAGAAAGTAGAAGCCACAAGCAGTGAAAAACAGTTTACTTCCAGGTGATATGGGGTCTTCTTCCAAATTCAAAAGGGAGTTTGCTCATTATTGTATGTAGAAATGTAGGTGTTTTTCTGGAAAGTGGGTGTTAACACCATAGCTTTCACCTAGCTGAAACTGAGTAAGGGTTACTTTCCTGTGAGAGAAAAGGGAACCTGAGTTTGCCACCACTCTTCTCTTGCCTTAGGGCTGGTTTTCAGTTCAGCAGCATGTGATGGAGGAGCTGTGACTGTTCCTGATGCAGCCTGCTGCTCTCCACTGGCAGCCAGTAGGTCCCAGATAGTACAGCTGGGGTGAATTTAAGAAGTCTCAGGTGCAGCAATAACCTAGCAGCAGGAACTGTGTCATTGTGGATGCTCTTCTGGATGCAGAACTGCAGCTACGGGCTGAGACCTGTCTTGAGGATGAACTTGCATCTGATACTGGAAGAGAGTTAAAGTAAATCTTCAGCAGGAACCTCAAAAGTTAAGAGAGCGACAGGAGATTTAGCTGTGCCCTGAATTTTGGGCGTGTATTGTATACTGATTTACCCTGAAGTTTCCCTAACCTAAAGTGAGATAAAAATTAAGACTATTTGTAATGAAAAGCAGCAACAAGTATTCCTGCTATTGGCTTGTCTTTCCTATTGGGAAAAGCGGTATGTGAAATATTACTAGATAGTTTGCTGTAGCTGCATGATATCTGTTTATTAGAACCCATGGATGTAACTAGGGAGCATAAACACTTCATTTGCCAATAAAACTATTGCTACAGAAAAGCACACATCATCACAGTTATAGTCTTCAGGTAGGTATGTTCCAGATAGATTTACACTGGACTAATCAATAATTTGTGGGGTTTCTGTCAAAAAAATCAGTGTCTCATGATATCCAAACATAACTTTAATCTTCCTTTAGACAAGCATCTAAAAATGAAAGCAGAAATGATGCATTTGAATCTAAGAGCCTTACAGGAAAAAATGATTTTCTATTAATCCAAGTCAAGAGCACAGCAGAAATGCATCCAAAATGCATTATGCCTGGTGGTAGGATCTAGCTCATTCCAAAGCTACCAAAATCAGAAATCTCTTCATGAAATATAACTGTATAATTCAGATGCAAAAAGGAAAAAGGTGTTCATCTTGTGAGAAAAGCAGCACAGACACCCCATTAAAGGAGAGATTAGAGCTGGAAAATGCAAGTTAGCAAATCAATGCAGATCAAATAGGAATAAAAAAGAACCAGCACAAGTTTTATTTCTGCAAACTTTTGGAAAAGCACTCCTTGTGAAAAACGAAGGGGAAGGAATGGAAACAAAGCTCGTTTTCTAACAATCCCCTGCCAGGGCCAGAAACATGCAGACAGAATAAAGAAAAGCAGTATCTAGGGATGATGTAAATCCATTCACTGGCAGGCTACAGAGTGAGTAACTAAAGCAACTTAGAGGTGAAGAACATTCTGAGTGCCAGGACAAATTACTTGTATATTAATCATTTACAATCTGGGAAAGAATTAAAATGTCACCCACCCCACAGTGAGCAGCATTTCTGGGGGTTATTGTGGTGGAATTATTACTTAAATGGCAAAACATGAAAAAGTTTAAAGCAATATTTTCTGCTTCACCGTATATTTCAGTGCAATCATAGTTCAACTCGCATCAAGTCCTAACAAGAAAAAGTCCTTTTGTACTTGAATCTCTTGCTCACTTCAAAGTTCAGCCAGGCAATGCACTCATTTCTATCTACACATTTTAAAACACATGTTTTGAATGAAAACTATCCATAAAGGTAAGTTTAATGCCATGCTTTCTAAGGCTTCTCTCCTCCCATCTCCAATTCCATTAATTCTGGCTGTTTGTTACTGCAACAGCTGTTGCGCACTATGAACACCACGGGTGCGAAGGGGTTTGGAAAGGGCATCTAGATTCAAGGTTAGGCTAAGATAAAGCCATAACTTGCTTTATACTTATCTGTGTCTCATCTCAACTGTGTGATATGCCCATCTCTTCTTGTTGAACTGAATTATCTAATTCTGATACTGGGTATCAGCTGACGGACTTCTTGTTGAACTTTACTCTTGTCACTGTCATTTCACAATGATGTAGGGAGAAATAGCTATCAAACCTAAGGAAATCTGGTAAGAATTTTACCAGATAGTTTTAAAGTATTTGACAATAATCATTAATTTTCAAACACAAGCCAGCTAAATATGGGGTTTGTAATAAATTAAGTACAATTATTCTCAACGAGATTCATGTTTCATTAATTTCCAGTTCATTCTTAACAGTGGCTTGCTATTTTTATGTTAATCCAGACTACTTATATAGACTCTGCTGTTTGAAGTGTCCTATGCAACATTTGCAAAAGTAACCAATTGGAGAAACAAAAGGAGCATAAGTTTACATAAGAAAAATCAGCAAGAGAAGAAAAGGCTTGAGGGCTTTTATTTACGAGAGCCAAACACTGGTTTAAGAGTAGGAGATGGCTGGGCTATTTCAGCTGAAGTCTGGAACTAATAGCTAGGAATAGGAACCAATGTTATCCAAGCCACCCAACTTCAAGAGGTTTTCCAAGGTTCCAGCTTTGACCCACTTCAGTGCAAAAGCTATTATGTTGATTGTAGAATAGTTTTGACTTCCTGCATTACCAAAACAGCTAACAGTGCTCTACCGTTACAGACTGATGAGAGCTCCACGCTTCAGCTGGAACAGGTCCAGAGATGCTTACATCTGTTTATATACTTCAGTGACCACTGAGTCTCAGTAAAGAAAGGAAATTGGTTGGATTTTGATCGTGTTCTACGCTTGTGCAATAACTGCTAAAAGAAATCCATTTCTTCTGTCTCCCATCAAGCATTCTAAAATGTCTTCTCCTAAGTCCATGTGTTTATTTATGAGAGCAGCTTCAAAGGGTTTAAATGCTGTGTTCAGAACAAAGGGCACTGTGTTTACCAGTAGATGTAGCACCCATACCTGATATACTTTGTCACAGCTTCTGATTTATAGAATTTAAAGTTATACTAGAGGACAACCAAAAGCCCAGAAATATCCTAACTGTAAAATACCTCCTTCTGGCTGCTTTGGTTTATTCAGTCTCTTTGATTAAACCTTATTAAAGGACAGTTATGCCTTCATTACAAACATTACACATGATGCAAAACCTGTAGGTTTTGTTATCCCACCACCTTTTTGAGGGCAAAACCAAACTTTCCTAAAACGAGACTAAAAGCTCTTTATGGCCTATCCCTTGCTCTGCTTTTCATTCAGTATTTAAATATTCAAGGTAATCCAAAGCTTAACCCCACACGTTATGAAAACTAACATTTAAAATTAATTTGATGTTTTAAATGACCTATAAAACCTTTCTTCTGAACCTGGGTTGAGATATCAGTTCTTTAAATATATTCAACACATTGAGCAGAATCCTATCGCCTCATTTAATTAAGAATTACCTTTGCCAGCCACAGGAGAAACAGAAGAGCTTTCTTTTGAGTTATTCACACAGTGGTAAAATAACACATGCAGATAGAGCAGCTGACAACATAAGCAGGGTCAGTATTAAGACAAACTGGCCAAAAAGAGCAGCTTTTGGCATAATTTTAATCAGTCCTTGGGTGCATGAAATGTCATGGAGTTTCATACGAAATTAAATGATCCCTTTCTCTTAGCTTATTTCTGTTCCAACTAATCCTCTAACTCTTTATTAAACATTATCTTTACCATCTGCTCTGGGTGACTGTTCGACACCTTGCAGAACCCTGGGCTGATTGGTTTTTATGGGCAACATGATCCGAGTTTTATGCACATACTTAGGATTATGTCAAGGACAAAAAGGATGAATAATCCATTAACCATAATAAGCAAGAACCCATATCAGTGCAGCTAGAACATGTGTTATATTTCAAAACCAATAGATGAATTAGAGATATGTGGATCATAAAATACCCATAACCTAGGACCCCTTCTATACTAGGGCATCGTTTCATACATACACACTCCACTAAACAGCATTTCTGGAAGTGATGTTTCAGGCACAATGAATCAGACTTTTTAGTGCTGAAATGGCATTTCCAAGCCTACAACATGTAAATAAATAACTGCACTGAATTGGACATTTCCTCTAACACAGAACAGATGGTAGCAGAATATCTGCCCCATACACAGGACTTTCAACCACATCTCTATGGTCAATAAGAGCACGTTCCTCTATCTTCATACTTCTGTAAGACTCTAAAATACATCATCGGGGAACTGCTACTGTTAAAGTCACAGTCTAAAAATATACGTTTTAAAAAGTAATTGTCAAAGCTTAGTCAAATGTTGCTATCCATTAGATCCACTTATTGCTTCCACTAGTTGATAACCACAAACTTTAAAATAGCATTATAACTATTAATCATAATATTTAGTGTAATGTGCATCATCTTATCAAGACCTCCCTTGCCACAAAACACATAAGTGTAAGGGTTTAGTTCCTTGCTCACAACACTGCATGCAATTACTCACCTCTTTCACCTTTATGCATCTGTTGCAATAATTTGTCTTCCTTTGGCAAACCTTTCAGACCAAAGTATTTACCCTCTCTGCTACTGTAGAGGTTTATGATCCCATAATGAACAACAATTATGATGGTATTTGATCACTTGGTGTACATTAATGACAGAAAGTATCTGGACAGTATGTCTACACTCATATCTTTGCAGGTTTGCACTAGATATCCTCAAAGTCATCAATTTGATAGGTGGACCACTCGGTGGATAAGGAACTGGCTAGATGGCTGCACGCAAAGAGTTGTGCTCAATGGCTCAATGTCCAACTGGAGACCCGTAACGAGTGATGTCCCTCAGGGATTGGTGTTAGGACCGGACTTGTTAAACATCTTCGTCAGTGACATAGACAGTGGGATTGAGTGCGTCCTCGGCATTTTTGCTGATGATACCAAGCTGTGTGGCTCAGTTGATACGTTGGAGGGAAGGAATGCCATCCAGAGGGACCTTGACACACTTGTGAGGTGGGCTGATGCCAACCTCATGAAGTTTAACCATGCCAAGGGCAAGGTCCTACACTTGCGTCGGAGCAATCCGAGGCACGGTTACAGGTTGTGCAGAGAAGAGATTCAGAGCAGCCCTGAGGAGAAGGACTTCGGGGTGTTGGTTGACAAGAGAATGAACATGAGCTGGCAGTGTGCTCCAGCAGCCCAGAAAGCCAACCGTATCCTGGGCTGCATCAAAAGGAGCGTGACCAGCAGGTCAAGGGAGGTGATCCTGTTCCTCTACTCTGCTCTCCTGGACCTCACTTGGAGTATTGTGTGCAGTTCTGGTGCCCTCAACATAAAAAGGACATAAAACTGTTGGAACAAGTCCAAAGGAAGGCCACGAGGATGATCAGGGGACTGGAGCACCTCCCATATGAAGACAGGATGAGAGAGTTGGGGCTGTTCAGCCTGCAGAAGAGAAGGCTGTGAGGAGACCTCATAACAGCCTTCCAGTATCTGAAGGTGGGCTATAGGGATGCTGGGGAGGGACTCTTCATTAGGGACTGTAGTGACAGAACAAGGGGTAATGGGTTCAGACTTAAACAGGGGAAGTTTAGAATGGATCTGAGGAAGAAATTCTTTACAGTAAGGGTGGTGAGGCACCAGAATGGGTTGCCCAGGGAAATGCAGGGAAAATCCCTGGCAGCGCTCAAGGCCAGGTTGGACAGAGCCTTAGATGACATGGCTTTGTCATCCCCACGGCAGGGGGGTTGGAATTGGATGATCTTAAGGTCCTTTCCAACCCTAACTATTCTATGATTCTGTATCTTAGAATCCTTCCACTTCATGGGAATTTGTATGTACCAGCGGTATAAATATGACATAATATCGTACATATTCTGAGTGTTGTCTACATTTCTGTAGTTAAATATATTTAAGTCACAGAATTTCCCATGTAACTGACTCTTTAACACACACACACACACACAGAGTTCCTAAACTAACTAGCCCTTGTGAATCCCTCAATTCAGAACACAAACACCATTACTAATCCAAAAAGAGATACAATTAAAATTTAGAGTAAATCCCATTTAAGATAAGATATTTCTATTCCTGAGTAGACAGAAAAACGGATTCTAAGCACTCAAGTCTGCTCAGAGGCCGAGGCCCATCACCAGAACACACTCCTACCAGCTCCCATGCTAACTGCTGAACTTCAAAGACTCTTCAAAAGTAAGGAGTAGAGTTAATTTTTTCCTGCTAATGCTTCCATTGAAACTCCTCATATGAAAGAAATTCAATTTACTTTTCAGATTGCCAATGTTCAAGCCAATAGGAATTTTAAAACAAAACATAAACTTAGTACTCATTCTGATCTATCAAATGTCTCTCCCCTCCTCAAATCTTGTTTGTGGACATACATACATGCACGATTTATCTAAGGTAGGAGAGTGGGAGATGTAGAAGAAGCATCTCCAAAATAAAAACCTTGAAAGTATAACAAGAGGAAAGCAGAAGAGTTATGTGAAGTATTAAAGGTAAATAAAGATTTTATATATCTCTTAACTGTTAGCATGAGTAATACACAAAATGGATTTGGTTTAAGTTACCAGCTTTTATCCAGATTATCCAGACTATCAGCATCTGGTTTAAGTCCCCTATGTAACCATCTGTAGTAATGTCACATGAAGGATTAGCCTTATCTGACATTCATAATGAATATATGGGTGGAAGAAGAGGAATGAGTATGAAATGGAGTACAATTGTTAAAGCTTAAAATCAGGTGAAACCACATCTGTATTTGCTGATTCTGATAATAACTATGGGGGTGGGTTGACTTTTCAAATATTAGCATATGTATTACAAACCCAACATATTCTCATTGATTTTTTATAGTAAAGCAGGTAAACTGAGGAAAAAATTATCTAATATATTTTTATATTGGACCTTTTTAACAGAACTAGAACATTAATAAAAATAAAGCCTAATTCTCCATGTTCAGTTATGACAGATGGGTGTGATCACAAAAACATCAAAGGCCGGCTTATCCTAATCCTGTAAAGTGGTAAGTGCCTCCTGAAAGGTCCTGAGTGCCTTCTAATCCTACTGAGGATAGGCTGCAAGTGCATCAGGAGGTAAGGGGAGCTGTAACAAGGGCAATAGAGGGCCTTCCTCTCCATGGGAGGCACAATAGCCTTCAGAAAGATCTGGTATGTTAGGAAACAACCTGATTTATCAAAACACAGAGATCAGAAAGTACATGTATGTTTGTTTTCCACTCTCCATGAACTTATATTGTATGTATAGCATGGCCTTAGGCACAAAGCATGAAGCTCTTCATTCAAGAAATACGGCTTCTCTTCCAGGCTCTCTTATTTGCACAATATAGTTCAGTGCCCCAGGCCAGTTTCTTTACCTCTTGGCATCAGCGTCCTCTTTCCACAAAGGGCGAAACTGAAATGACCTTGACAGATCACAGAGTTATGCAAAAGTGACAAGACATAAGAATCGATGATTGTAATTAGCTCTAATGCATCAGAATGTATAATGAAAGAGCTGAATTTCTGAAGCAGAAAGAGAAACTCAAATTAAATCCTAAGAAATATTTTGATTTTGGGGGTTTCCCTTTGGTGCAATCAAATATTCAGGATAGAGAAAATGAGTATAAAGGATCCTACAGACAGGTAGCACTACATTTGGAAGAACAACTCAATTGGAATGACTGTCAATCAGGTCAAGCTCACTAAGAACAACCTTTTCATTGCAAGATGGTTGGGTGAGAAGGCTAAACAAAGACTGGGCTGAGCATTTTGAGGCTAGGTGGTATGAGAACACAGTAAATAGTGCTGCAGTAGAATGAAGCAGCTAATCAAACAAGGCATATTGTGACAATGCCAACCACTCCTCCCCAGCTTAAAACAAGCCTGCTAAGTCATGAAGCAAAAATTCCTTGTGCAGAGTCACAGATGATATCTAGGGCAGCTTAAGAACTAAGCCTCAGTTAGTTTTCTCTCTTCTCAGTGAAACCCTGGGATGATTCCTAGTGGTCATGTAACACATGAGTATCTCATTTCCTTTGATGAAATGGCCACAATTAGTAGCCGATATTAAACAAAGGCTGCTTCATATATGTATTATTAGATGTCACATGCCCATGAGGTAGTTTGGGTTGGGGCTTTTTTCTGCTGTTACCAGGCAGAATGTCACTAATGACTGCCTTTTCTAAATCTGTGCGAGACATTTTTATAGCACATGCTGTATTGGCACCATTGCCCCATACTGCATGCAATTACTTTGTTGTTGCTGTTGTTGCTGAGGGTCAGGCTCTAGCAAATTAAATTTAGAGAAGGGAAATAGGCTTATATGCAAATGGAATTAAATGCTGACACAAGGATAAAACAGCACTGGATTTAGACAGGGCTCTCCCCCCGACTTTTTAACCAATCATTAGATTTAAATTGAGTGGACAGATTCATCTTTGATTTAACTCCACTGTAATCAATGGAACTGAAGCAGGGATGAAACCAGAGCAATATGGTTTTGACAGGTTTTATGCAATGGCTATCCAGAATGAAGTAGATGAAACAGATTTTTTTTTTTTGCTTATAATTTATGAAAGTATTTCCCCATCCCCAAATCCCTACATCAAGGAAATTAATGCATAAAAATGGATGAAGTAGGCAGCTGCATTCCAAATACCAACTGCTGACCACAGGCTCTGTACACATAAGCCCAAATTCAAAGTATTTATCTGACTTACCTGTGATCCAGACAGATGCCCTAATGGTATAAGTACAGCTGGGTAATTGCCTGGTTTCTCTTCAGTATCACTTGCACTGTGTAAAAACAACAAAGTACATTTAGTGTTTCTATAATATTAGTATCACATATAAATAGTATTGGTGATCTATAGAAGACCTAGGAAGAATAATGACTTGGTCTGATCACTGCATTAGACAAGATCTGTATTCCAGTAATCTTTTAGAACTCTTACTTGCCTTTTGTGCCTTTCTTACATGACTGCTCCTACACATGGCTTCCTCCCTTACCTGTCTTCACTGGCACTTCTTGTGGAAAGAACAAATTGTTTATCACAGTACTTTGTAAATTAATGTAGGACCAAAGGACTCTGGCAACATTCACGTATATGGAATTAATGAGCTAGGGATCATTGCTCACACCAATCTGTCAGAACCTGATTTTTTTGGCACTTTGTTTTTTGGCACCTAAACCTCTTCATTTTTCTCTCTCTTTCTAGTTTTTCACTGCTTCTTTTCAGCTGACAGTTCATTGCTTATTCATTTATTCATAGGTCTTTTTTTTTGGGGGGGGGTGATGATTCTTTATTCAGTGGTGAGTTCAGAGGAATTACAGTTTGTTATTCCACACAGCCACTTCTCTCTATTAAAGCTATCAAGTGATAGAGAACTTCTGTACAGGCATGAAGTTCTACCCTTATTGTGTCACAGTTTTCACTCTTGCATTACTTTCTCCCACACAAATTTCTAGCTGCTTCTTCACTGGAGACATATAATGCTATTTCAGGCAACTGCTAATGGTTAACTACTCATATGTGAGGGAACCATAACTTAGAAAGACTTGCTAAGGCTCTTAGGACATGATCACCACCAGCCAGAGTTTGCAGATGATCTGGATGAAGTATGAAAATAGTACAATGCTTTTTACCTTGATGACCAAGGAGCCCTGGCCCACAATAGGAAATTAAGAGAGGTCTATTGTCAAGAAGTCCATGCATTGAAAACATTTGATAACTGCTAGGGCAGAGTTATCCTTAGCTGACAGAGTAACCTTGGGACTACAGGTTCTCCAGGCAAAGACAGCAAGGCAGACACATTGCAAAAAGGAAACCAATTTCAAAGCAAGTCTCACTTCAGATCAAATAGCCTTAACAAAGCAACTATTTCTTTTCCACACCTTGGCTCTCATACATAAAAACAAGAGGTAAGAATCACACAAAGACAAATACCTAGCACTACACCTTAATTGGTAGGATTACAGGTCTTTGTTAACATTTGCCATTCTGTAGCAGATCACTGGGGACATAGCAAGACAGTGCTTATCCCTACTATTATACTAAACAAAGGTGCTAGAATCAGGTCTGAAGCACATACAAACTCTTCTCCCTTGCCTCCAAGCTTATGTATTTCTTTCTTTCCCACCCACCTAAAGAAAAACCCAAACAGATATTTGCTACAAATGCATTTTGCTTACTGGAGATTTCTGAAATCATCAGATTGAGTTTGGCAACACGCAGCCCTATCAAACTATGAATACCCAAGAGAATTACTGTGGTATCATGTATTTTAATGAAAAGCTACTTTCAAAAAAGCCCAGTTTGACTAAGTTACTAAGACATAAGCCAATAAAAAGTGAGGAAAACAACTGCTTTTATAATACACATCCAGCTTTATAGAAAAAGAGAAAATACCTTTGCAAGTACTTAACTGTATAACTTACAGGAAAATTAAGATTTTACAGGTCAGATATAGTAAATTCCAACGCATGAAGCATGAAAGTCTAAGTATTCCCCTTTTTTCAAGCAGTAAAGGCTTCAAGTTTCTACCCTCTTCCTATTTATTACTACCTTCCCATCATTTATGTTTCATTGATTTCAAACATAGAAAATGGTCCATCAAAATAAAACCTTTTTACAGATGTTACAAACTGTATTAAAATCCTTCTGAATCTTCACCATGGAAACTACAGTAATTTCCAAGCAATACAACTTTATGCTTACTTTCTGGAGTTCTCATTCTAAACATTTTGTTCCATTCAGTGATTCAGTGTGATCTGGTAGTGGCATACTCTAGAGTATTCATGCTTTAGAGAATTCATTCTTATGAGAAGAAAGCAGAGTTACAGATTGTAACTAAGATTAGCATGAACTCAAGGGTCTAAGCAAAACTAAGATACAGGACATCTGTCGCTGAAGAAGTCAAAGCTACATTAAGCTGTCCCTTATTAATAAGTTTTGAACTCAATCATTACGAGCATTTTCTTTTTCTAGTCTTTCAACAGATGAAGAACAAAGAGCATTTTAAGGAGAGAAACTTGCACTGCATCTTATATCCAGGAAAAAAACAATTGCTGGATTACTATCAGCCTCACAGGGTACCATTAAGAGCTTGAAACTCCAAGGTAAGTGCTCCATTAATTTTTAGATCTTTCTTCTACTCCAGCTCTGAATTTCTCCTTTTCTGTCTACCAAAATACCCAAATTGATTTGTAGTTGCAAAAAAGTTATTCTCCATGAGCTTCTTATGTCTGCAAAGAATCGGTTTCAAAACCAGTTAGGGCTTTCAAACTGGAAAGAGGCTGTCCATATAATTGAGTTAATCAATTCACACACATATTATAGGGTTTTACACTGAAATAATAGGTGAAACAGAGCCATGTATACCCTAAGATGCCTTTCAGCTCTGTGGGGTGACTGGCTGCTGCTCGGTGGAAGCTCTTTGCTGCTCTGGAGCCCCCTGCCGTAAGGTGAACACAAACCTTGCTAGTGCCAAGGCGACAAGGGTGGCTGCCTTCGCCTGGCCCCTTCATCTGGAAGAGCTACCTAATTAAATCCACAGCTGCCAATGGTGCACAGCTCTCAGTCATGGCCATAACATCATGTACTCTGAATATTCCCTCTTCATTTTATCCGAGTGCTAGAAACTTATCTCATTCTGTCACCCAAACTAAATGATGTTCCTAAAGAAAGTTTTATATTGCTTTGGGAATAAAGTAGTAAGTAAAGAAAAAAAAAAAGATTCAAGAGTTCAGTCATCATAAGAATCAAATAAATATCCAAAACAGAAGCCAAAAATGTGTTCATGGAGAGAAACCACCCCATTAACAGATGAGAGACAACGTAGATAGGAAAAACAAAGACAAGTTAAAGGAATCATCCAAACGCAGAATCTGAGTCTTCACTGAAAGGTTTTTACCACCTCTAACATGAAGAAACATCCAGCTTGCAAATACATAGTCCAAACAGCGGAGGGGGGGAAGTTACATCTTCAACTCAAGTTAAAATGAACCATTGGAAGGCACTGAACTGTGAAACAGGAGAATCTGGACCTTGCTTGCAGTCTTGACTTGTTGTGAAAGCTGAAGGGGTCACCTCCTGATCCACTGCTCCAATATCCTTCATTCCCATTCTCAGAGCTACAGAAGGTATGGGACCAGTTATTACAGTGGGCACATCTATGCCAAAATGAGAAGAGTGACAGAGGAGTATGAGTGCAAACACCCCCTGACTAGCTTTACTGGCCTGCTCTATCATCCTAGTGAGATTTTAGCTGCCCAAATAAGCACTCAGAATATCTGGCAGGTTTCTGCATCCTGTGCTTTATGTAGTCCATGCTTCCCATCCAAGCTCCTTCCTAAAGTTTCTTTCGGCTGTGCCTACCAGTCCTTCACTACTACCATTTATTACAGAGTGCAACAGTCACTTTGTATAGGTGGTACCGGATCAGTCGGATCTCTTAAGTACCACTTAACAATGCATAAAATTAGGTGCTGCTGAAATACAAATAACTTTGTTGCACTGATGGTTTGTTGTTGATAACCTAGCCCTGCTTTCCTTCCAATCTGGTATTTAGAAGCATTTCCTGCAATTTTGAGCAATTTACCCCCAGCTGCCCAGTGTGTAGATCCTGCAGTTCGTGTATTGAGCAGCCGAAGAGCCTGTCCATGCCCTCCACACCAGTCTCTACAGAACAGAACAGACACATACCCACACCCTGCCAGGTAGCAGATGTACTGCCTCCTTGTGCAAGCACTGCAACTGCCACTGCACAGGTGGTTGGTTAATGCCAACAATATGATGCATATTTCCTGTGCTGAGGGGAACTACATCTTTCAGGAATTGTATCAGGCTCTGGCAAAAAAAAATAACACAGCTAGGGAGAACATATTTCAATATGAGTGAGCTAATTATAATTTTGGCTCCTAAAGCTTTCTAACAGCCAAAATATAAAGTCCAGCTGGCAAGTCCTTCCGCCTGCCTGAAGGAAATAACCCCAATTTATAGCATAATCAAAAATCATGTTTCCATATTTTGGGGGATTTATAAGTTACTGCCAATACATCAGCCTATGGAAAAGCCCCAGCTTGCTTTCTAAGTGATAGAGTGCCAAGAAGGAAAAGTTTCAATGTATACACATTTTACTGCCTCTAGAGTGGTTTAAAAAGCACACAGGATTGCCTGGCTGGAAGCGAGGGGAAGAGAAATACCAGTCAAGTCAGGACTCTGTGAATCACACAGTCCTGTGCAATTAAGGGGCCATTGTTAATTTTCAGATTGTTATAAATCCATTTGAGAATTTGAGACAATCCAAAACCCAATCACAATAGAATGAAGAGGAGATTGGGCAATCAGCTGAAATGAAATCCAGCCCACAGAAACAAAATGCTGCAAGAAACCAGCCCTGAAATATGCTGGAAGAATAAAAAGCAACTGAGCGACTGCATATATAGTCTCTAAAAGACCATAGTTATTTGGTGTGAAGGCAGAGGGTGCTGCTGAACCCTATTTTGCTCAGGTCTTACTTGTTTCAGTCAATTATATGCTAAGAATATTGAAAGTACCACAGATGTAGAAAGAAGCAGCCATATGGTTTTCACTCACTATACCTGTAGTAAGAAATAAAGAAATCTCTCTCAGAAATACACTATAGCACTACTTGCCCTGAAACAGCATTCTAAGTACACACCTACATGGGCAGATACATTTTTCTACATCTCTTAACCAAAACAGTGCACCACAAATAGCAGTTTGCAACGATCAAAAGAGCATTCATATGTCTATTTTTAAGTGATGTTTCTTTAGAGATGTAATTATGATTTTGATTACTTGTGCATCAGTGTAAACTAAATGAAACATATTCTAGGGTTTATTGAAAAACAATGCATGTGACCAATCCTCCACACTTTATTAAAATGAGCAAATCAAAGCATAGACTTCAGCATGGTTCTTTTATGTACGTGAAAAGTGTATGTAGTAACCCTAAATGATTTAAATCCCAGACATGCAATCTTGATTAGTAACCTGGCAAGCCAAGGATAGGAAACCACATTTACTCTTTAGCTGATAGTCATCTGGTGAGATCCGTAGTACCTCAAGTGCTGTAAAGCTTCAGGTTGGCTCAGGTTCTGAGACTGGAAGTGGAACAGCACATGCCTCCTGCCCTTCTGTGGTGCACTGCGACTTGCATGCAGTTTTCTTTGCCACGCTCACCATTTTATGCTCAGGCATTCAAACCCTTCCCATTTTAAGTCAATGCTTATCCAACCCATCTTGTCTAACTCCAGAACCTAGAAGGAGAGGGCTTTGCTAGCTGAGTGCCTGAAGAAACTGCTAACCTCAGCAAAATCCCGTGACACTGTTGCAGTAGTTCTAAAACATACAAACTTAAAGCATGCTTTGGATGGCAATGAAGACAGAAAAGAAATCCACAACTGCACACTGCCTGCTGCTTCAGCCTTTGGCCTTTCTAACACCAAACCTTTCAACTGTTCCCTGTGCCTGTACTTTGAAGTACCAGTATTGTTTGACCTCCTTGTTCAACCTACTGCTACATTATCACAACATATGTATCTGTTTAAGCAGTGAAGTACTTATGGGTCTCCCAGTAGTAATACCTAGTTACTTACCAGCAACTACAGCCAGAACCTTGACTTTTTCTCAGGATCCCTGAGGTTTCTCTCTTATCAGTTAAATAGAAAACTCTATACATCTTTATATCTTGACTGTCTGGGTATCTTAACTACGTGTCCTTTTGAGAGAACATTTCCTTTGTAGGGATCAAGTTTGTAGGCAACCAAAGCTGAGGAACAACAAGCAGTCAGGGACAGCAAATACAGCAAATTTACTGGTAACAGCATACAAGTGAAGGCTGCGTAGCACTGCAAACAGCCTCCCGTGTGCAGAGGCTGAAAACATGAGGCCACTGAGCCAGTTGTCTGGGGGTAGTGGTGAGGACAGGGGAAGACAGACTATTCAGAAAGCCATCATTGTCACACAGCGGGAAGGAATGGGCTGGCTTCCACATGGACAACAGCACCAGCTGGAGCAACCACCCCTAGTGTATCAGAGGTCTTTACTCAGAGAAGCTCCCGAGGGAGGATGCAGCTCTCCAGGTCTGGGGCTGCAGGGACTGTCATGGTCCTCCCCCTGGGGCTGGGGAAGGGGGGGCACTGTCCCTGCCTGCAGCAGCAAGCTAGCAGTGTGTCTGGCACTGAAGAAAGCCCACATCATCCTGGACTGGATTAACAGCATAATCAGCAGGCTGAGAGAAGGGAGTAGAGACTCATCACTTGTTAAACCACATCTACGATACTGTGTTTAATATCAACAGGGACAGAAAAATACATATACATATTAATTTTTGTAATAATATAAATTATTCCATGGAGGGTAATTAACTGCATAGACACCATCATAAACATTTCTTGACTCACAACTGACTGTAGGCTAGAGAGGTATATAGATGACATATTTGATGCGTAGTTTCATCTTTTTCTCTAGGTGGGGTTTTGTTGATGGGATTTACTGATACTGTTAGAAATGGGATACTGGGCTAGACAGACCTTAAATGTGATATGAAAGGCTTTATCACATTATTCTCAACCGTGCCAGTAACAAGCTAAGTTTACTATAACAATTATCCACTTATGAATATCAAAGAAGAATTGCAATAATCTAGAAGGTTTGGATTAGCTCCTGCTTTCCATAAGGAAAGCATGAGGTTTAGGAGACTGGGCGACAAGATGTGCCATAAGAGAATCAGCCTGCAGACATGGTCCACGAAAAGTCTGAGAACTACCAAACCACTCAGCACTCAAAATTGTGTGCAAAATATGAATAAAATATTGATTTCATTAAAAATGTTAAGGACTACTTAATTCAACAACATTTTATATGTTTGCATATTTATTTCCAAATTTGCATATCTGTTTGCATATATCTCGTAAAGCCGAACGTTAATTATACTTTAAAATCACGTATAAATTGTAACCAAGACTGTTGTATGAATTTTTGAAAGGAGACACCCTCAAGTACCATTAATTATAAGCTGCCATTTAAAGCACGCTGAAGCAGACCTCACATTGAAAAAATATTGAGCCCTTGACAAATAAAAAAAGGCAATAAGAGTTATTAACTGGTCTGGCTGATTAAATGGTACCTCCTACAAGCACAGCATAGATTTGTTTCCCCTTCTCCCTCCAGAGCATGGCTTACTTTCACTCAGAAGAGACACATGGCAATTTGCTGGCCAAGATAAATCCTGCTCCGTACTGCAAGTGTGATACACTGGTTGATCATTTCTGGTTAGGGCCATTCTCTCTTGGAATTTTTCTTCTTATAGGAATGACAGTCTGTAACAGGTAACAACAGATAAAACTTGATGGCTTACTTGACTGGACTAATGTCAAATGAGGTGAGTTGAAGTGATTTCAGCACAATTAGATTAGATTTGTGACATTATTATGAGTAGTTTAAAAGCATTTGCACAAGACTGAATCTCAAGCAGCTTCCAAAAACCTGGAGTTGCTAAATATACAAGATATGATTATCTGACTATCACTTAAAGTGGCAATGACAGACAGCTAAATTTCAAACAGTTTTAGATATAAATCCAAGGCCAGGTCAGGTATGCCAGCAATCAGTAACAGCCAGGAGCTCCCTAAGAATACTGTAAAAGTATTATTTGCTTCTTTCGATTTTGAGAAGATGTGTAGAAGATCCATTAATACTGGAAGAGCAAAATTCAAACCTACAGCTTGAATAGAGGAGACATGGCAAATCAACGTTGCTGCCTCTGACAGTTAGCTACCTCTGCAAAAGTTTATCCCCTTAAGCAGGGACAGCAGAAAGGTAAAAAATCAACAACTCTACTCACTCCAAACCTGACATCTTAATCTAAATGAGCAATGAAGCTGGGTTTGCATTAATCCATTAGGTTGGAAAGTATATAGGCAGAGATGCAAACACATGTATCTTGTTCTGTTAGCTTTGCCTCAGGGGTGGTAACTTCTGTGAAAGGAGCAGAATGGCAGCCAGGAGCAGTTGAGTTCCAGACTTCTGCAAGTGAAAAGGACCACATCCATCAGCTTCAGTGGTGCTGCCCACAGAGATTCAGTATGGCCTGCGTAGATCTGGCCTAACGCTGGCATGTTATCAGCCATTCACAGACAAGGAACTTTCTTCACAACTACAGAAACTTCTTTGTGTGATCTGTATTTCCCATTAGAAGTAACAGACCCCCAGAGCGATAGGGAGAGCCAAGAGATGCACCACAAAACCACAATTCTGTGGTAACCACTGCTCTTGGTTACAGGAAAATTGCCAGACACCAGCCACCTTACACACCCAAACCTCTCACTTCATTCTGTGTTCTGTGAGGCACCAATCCTCTCTGCACATCCTTTCTTCTTCAGCCTACACCTGAGACTAAGCAAACTGCTCCCCGAGAGGCCAGATATCCTCTAGCACGGAGGACTACAGTTAACATTTAACCTTGCTTCTGCCACCATGCAACTGCTGTTCACATTTGCAGAGTTGAGTCAGATTTGCACTGTATTTTAATAGCTCTGGATTTATGGTCTAATATGTCAGTGGTTAAAACTCAGGGCCAATTTTCTCTGCAGGAACACAACATGAAAACCCCATGAGTTCAGACTTTCAGTTTTTCAACATTTTCTCATTTTTCTGACTTTTCTTTCCCTTTCTCCTTCTGCAGAAGGAAAGAAAGAACCTAACTCCTGTGCCCTTTCATAAAATCACATGCCAACACTTCTCACAGTAACCAATCTTGGCTGTGATTCTTTCTCCTGTATCAGCCACAAAAGTATTTAAAACCAAAAAAAAAAACGGGCACACATCAACAAAGTGTACTTTTATCAACATGACTCTGAGTTGTCTGTGAACATGAATTAACCTGTTGAGATCCTGAGGTCAAGCACAGTCATATGTTACATGTGTGTGCAAAGTAAAGCAAGATAGTATAAAGCTTAGAAAACATAGTCTCAAAATTAGCAACCAACACAGCATTAAGCATGGCTGTAGAGAGCAAAAACCTTCCACCATGGTTGAAACTGCAATGAGTAAGTTACCTGCCATGGGATGGATTCTTTTCTTTCAATGCCCATGCACTTCACCTGTAACCATGGAACATCTATTTTGAAAACAGAAGAAAGGAAAAGGGTCATTCTGCTTCTTGAAACTAAAGACATTCCCGCAGATAGAAGAATCTGTCAGGATCCTGTAAATTTCCCAGCTGTAATTTTCCATCCTAATGAGGATTTATAGAGGATAAATTACTACAGTGCTGGACAAGCAACAAATAGCTCTTCCTGATAGATTACACTCTAACAGCAACAAAATGTCATGGTTGAGGCACTAATGAGTATCAAATAACCCATCTGTTTGCAATAGGAGCATCCTCTAGTTCCTGTAATAGAAAGACATCATACTGATATTTTGTTACACCAAGGTCTAGAACTAGATTGCTTATAGAACTGGGATCCAAATGCAGGTCCCTGTTGTAAAAGTGCCAATTGCAGGGATAAGCCAAAAACCTGATTCAGTGCTGATTCATAGCTCAAGCTCTGGTACAACTTTAAATATCTAAGTACTGAATTCTTTTCTTTCATGGAACTTTCATGATTATAATTATCTATTTAGGTAAACAGGAAAGTAATATGGCAGAATGATTTTAAAAGATTGCAACACATGCTAAGCTAATAAAGCTCAAACTTTAATTTCCTCTGTTCTTTTATTATGGTTTGCTAATCTGACTCAAAAAGAGCAACTGTATCAAATTTGGGACTCAGTAACTAAGGAGTAGGTGTTAGTGATATTAATTAATAATGGTTCAGAAACGCTACTCTAGTAATTTACAGTTTGTGTCATCTTTGATTGATTTTAATGTAGTTAGGTAATTCTTTACGGTCTGATAACAATCATTGTAGTTTGGCATATCCAAGGCTTACGAGACTAACAGGGGTAAGATAATGGCTAACTAAAATCTTTCTTGAGTTTTCAAGACAATTATCTTCTGCAGTGTTTTAGGTGAAAATGCTTTATCTGCAGCCATCAGTTCTTTGTTTATGCAAACAGTATAAAAACTAGTGTAGCTGTTGGGGATTTTCATTTGCAGCATGCTTTAGATGACTGCTTTGAAGTATGAAGCAAAAACTGAGAGACCTGATAAACGTACTAACTACTACTCAGCAGTCTGATTTGCAGTTTGATTCCAAATCATTGAAAGGAATGGATAGAGAGAAGAGAGAAATGTCATTTTCTCCTTTTTCAAACTATAATAAAGAATAATTAATTTGGCACGATTCCTGTGAGAAAGCAGAAGAAATTTTTAGGCAGCCTGTTGTACCTTGTCATTGTAGTCTTAGCAGTAGACCATATTCTGATCCCATCTCATGAAGAACTGTACAAAAATAATTAAGTACTATGCTGGGCTTTCAGATACTCTACAATGTGTATCCTCTGTCTTGGTTCCTCTAAAGACACAACAAAGACGGTAGGCCTTAAGACATCGCACAGATATTGTTGTATTACAAGATTCTTAAAAGCTTATTTTTGCCTTTTGAAATATGAGGGAGACCAGGTTTTATTCAACATTAATTGGAAGGGGATGGAAGTGCTGAACGTTCGTCAAGTTGTTTTCCCTCACAACTGTTGTTCCTCAGCATTTGAGGCATACCGAATATACTTTTGTTATACTTGTTAGAAACTTGAAGACAGTATTTTATGTAATGTATCATCAATTGCACAACAATGGGAATTCTGCCTGGGAAAATATAAGGCTATAATACATGGGCTATAAACCATGGGGTGGCATTCTGCCTTTTCATTCACTCTTACATACACAGAAGGCACTAAACCAATAAAAACTCGTTTGATAATGTCAGGAAAGATAGTTTCTAAACTGAAACAGCTTGAGTTCTGCAACTCCTAAGCTAAGTGCAATACTACTGCTCCATCCTTGAACAGCCTGTTCTGTAATACGTAAGCAGTGATGTCAGCATTGCCAAAGGAAGGCCTGTATGGCCCTTTTAATGATCCTTTGACCTGCTTTCCAAGCGTCACTTTTTCAATGGCAGTAGAAACTCTCACAGCAGAGCCTATCTAAAACTAAGTAGCAATCACTTGATATATTACCCTTGTATAGCCTTGGGGTTATTAAACTAACCATATATTTCATTCTAACATGAAATTAAAATGAGGCTTATGGACAGAGAGAGAATATAGGCAAGAGGAATCGTTCACAAATTGTGCTCTTGCAGCCCAGAAAGCCAATCGTATCCTGGGTTGCATCAAAAGCAGCATGACCAGCAGGTTGAAGGAGGTGATCCTGTCCCTCTACTCTGCTCTCGTGAGATCTCACTTGGAATACTGTGTGCAGTTCTGGTGTCCTCACATAAAAAGGACAAGGAACTGCTGGAACAAGTCCAGAGGAGGGCCACGAGGATGATCAGGGACTGAAGTACCTCCCATATGAAGATGGGATGAGAAAGTTGGGGCTGTTCAGCCTGAAGAAGAGAAGGCTGCGTGGAGACCTCATAGCAGCCTTCCAATATCTGAAGGGTGCCTATAAGGATAATGGGAAGGGACTCTTCACTAGGGATTGTGGTGATAGGAAAAGAGGTAACGGGTTCAAACTTAAACAGGGGAAGTTTAGATTGGATATAAGGAAGAAACTCTTTACTGTGAAAGGGTGGTGAGGCACTGGAATGGGTTGCCCAGGGAAGCTGTGAATGCTCCATCCATGGGGGCGTTCAAGGGCCAGGTTGGACATAGCCTTAGGTGACATGGTTTAGTGGGAAGTGTCCCTGCCAATGGCAGGGGTTGGAACTAGATGATCTTAAGGTCCTTTCCAACCCTGACTATTCTATCATTCTATGAATACGGTGACAGTTCTTCTGGATGTGTACAGGATTGGCAGACACCAAGAAATTCCTGTGCACAGATCTACACTGAGCCAACTGATCAAGGAAGGGCCAGGATCAATGCCACTGTGTGTATAGCAGAACAAAGTCTTAACTACGCAGAAAGAGATTTTCCTTCTTTTCTTTCCCAATAGTGAAATGGACAGTTTGATGAAGAAAAAAACAATGCTACAGTATTATTCAAAGATGAGTTTGTTCTATTAATGGAAAAGGCAAGAGTTCTCTTGCTCTGAGAACTGCCTGTGCAATATATGATGCCAGAGACAGCACAGAGCTCAATGACACTTGCACTTGTAGGATCCCTTAATTTGTCTCTGAACACCTTTATGACTTTGTAATCTACTCTTCAGGTGAGCTTTGCAAGCTAATACATACAGCCTCATACTTTCAAATGTTGTACCAACCTAATTAAAAGGAATAGAAAATAAAGATTGCTTCCTCAATGCAAGGTACTTTTCTAAAAAGATCAGTATACATCCATAGACATACAGATAACCAAATGTATCCATCCTTAGAGTAACTGCTTAGCTGAGCTGAAACCCTCAAACAGGGAATTCTGGAAGTGGGATTCCCCCCAGCTTTGTATTGGAATTCCCTGGAAACTTTCGTCTCAGTGATGCTCTGCAAACCGTTTCAGCTAGGGGGCGACCAGCCAACAGTTTTACATTGCTGCTCATGAACCTGACAGCAGTACCTGTGAAAGAAGCCTCCTAATGAGAGCTGCAAGAGAAAACCCCCTTATATCCTGTGCTGATTTCAAATTTCTCCATTACTCTGCATCCAAGCACTCAAAAATTCACTATGAAGTTGTAACAACACAGGTAAATAGGTATTTGTATCTCATACAGAAATGTGCTTGCCATTTGTTCTTTCTATAGCCATACCATAAGAACTGTCATACCAGGATACTCCCAAGAGTTTTCTGATTGTGAATGTGACAGTGATGTGCATTATACCAATACAACAAAGCCAAAATCCACAGAACAGGTTACAGCAGCAACAATTCTGCCGGTGTACATGTGCACAAAACTTCTACCGGCACACACTTGACAGAGAACACGATGTTACTCCAGCTTTCCTACTTGTTGCAAGTCAAAGCAGTAGCATAACTACAACCTTAAATATTACCAATGCAACTATTTTAATCTGGGGTATTATATTTGGGTTATTTATTGAGGCAAAAACTTCATATTAGTTAGAGCTTGGCTTCCTTGATCATGTGGCTCCTGGGCACCAGCACCTCCACCTTCCTGCTTACGTTTCTTTGGTGGACAAAGTGAGAAGCAGTTTCAACACTATGTCCAGCCCCCAGGTTCTGCAAGAACAGAACATTTATTCTTGCCTTTTCAGTGGAGAGAGCACCTTCTAACTGGCTCAAGTACAGGACCCAGAGTTCAAAGAGTTGGACACTTTCTAAGCACGTAGAACCTGGATAACCAACAAAAAACACAAATATAGGTGGGTCTATAAGCATGGGTTAGACAAGCGTAGCTAAGCACTGAGGTGAGGCTAGTTAAACACTAAAACCTGCCTACAGAATCTGTAAACTCTTCAATAGTGATAATTCTCTGCCTTAGTTGACTCTGCTGGGGCACGGGATCTGGTTCAGAGACTGCTACAATACCCCTTCAATCCATTTTGTAGGAGATTTCCTTTGCTGCCACCTCCCCTTCTGCAAATGAAAACCACAGGAAAATACACATTGCAGCAGGTGACTCATTATATCAGTAGATGCTCTGTATTACATTTTATATATGAGAAATCCCATCATTTCATGGGTGCTACTTTAAGAAACAAAATACACTGAACTGTCATTGTGCTGTGGGAAGCAAAGCTGAACAGCCCATCAGCAGCTATGGTATTACATATGGACTTTTGCTTCCTCCTGGGATTTGTTTTCCTTAGAAACAAAGCTGATTTCTGTTTCCCACTTTGCTGATAGCTCTGTTCCTGCATAGTATGTGCTATGGTAGGAACTATTGTGCGCCCTTTCCCTCTCCCTCCCACCCCTGCATACTCACACATTTCCTCTTTTCCAGAACAAAAGCTGTTTCCAATTATTTAAGGAACTTGAAAAAAAATATATCCCTATCCTTATATAGTCATGAAAATAATGAAATTATTAGTTTTAGAACACACTTTCAATAGGGAAGGTATAATTGTTACCCAAAAGCTATGTCTCTACCAACTTTGTGTTTAATCTTAGAATAGACATGACAGAAAAGCTTTTGGGAAAGACACGCTCCTATATCCACGTCTAGTTGCACTACCTGGGGTGAAAACAATCCGACGTCAGAGGATTACATGTGCAAGGATTCCAGAATCAAAACTTACTATAAACTACTGTTATCTTCAGATATTCCCAGTTACTGTCTTATGGAACTACCATTTGGGATTTGGTTCACAGCCCGCAAGCAGTAATGACAAAAAAATCAAGATAGGGCACGTTAGTACAACTTAGCTACCAGATTCCTTGAAACTGCACCCTATAACCTTTAAAATCCAAGCTTCCAATAGACACAAAAAGTAGTTTCCAGTCTGTGATCAGGAATTCTCTTATCTCTTAACCCTGGTTCACAGCTAATGAGACTACTTTAAGAAAACTGTCAGCATCGCCCCTTTCTGCTTTCCAGAATTCTGCAGGCTGTATGGCTCATCCCAAGTTTCCCATAACACTGACTAGCCCCTGCTGTAATTTGTCTCCTTTCTGTCAGAGTACACAAACTCCTTACATCACATT
Source organism: Forpus xanthops (assembly GCA_032466535.1). Lineage (NCBI taxonomy): Eukaryota > Metazoa > Chordata > Aves > Psittaciformes > Psittacidae > Forpus > Forpus xanthops. The sequence goes on along the minus strand of JASSUY010028029.1, from coordinate 11,631 downwards.
AAAGGGCCAGAAGCACAGGACATTTCAAGAAGGACAAGGAGGTGGCAAAGATTGCTGACTCCACAGGGAGCAACTGTTTTAAGGGAAGTATTTAATCTACTCAGGAAGTCCAGAAGATGTACTTTAGATGTACTTTACATTAGGAAGAAATTCTTCACTGTTTAAAACAGCCAGCCACACACAGAGAACAGGAGTGGACTACTTGAGAAGAGGCAGTTGTGGGGCACCATGCTACAGAAAGCACACAGAGCCACAAACTGATCTGTAACTAGCACAAGGCAGTGGAATAGCTCTTGATAATCAAGCCTTGGGATAGGACAGACTAAGAGCACAGCTCTTCTTGCCTTGCTAGGAAAAGCACCACTATTTCCTTGATTTCTAAATGAATAAATAAATGCTTTATTTGATTATGCCTAAGTTTCAAACAGCACAGTGGAGCTTAAGCAGTGCTCACTGTAAACCTAGTTCAGGTGTCAGTGAATTCAGCAAGAGGATTTTGTTTTGCGTTACTGGAGACACAGTAGGCTTCACTGGGCCAAGTTTATAGAGTACATCCCTGCAAATGTAGTCAAGTTGAAAACAGTGACACTGCTCATACAAGTAAGAATAATTCTGCGCTAGAAATGCTCGTAGAAAGGAAGGTGCTCAGGATACTGCTCTACTGATAGCTTTTGTGGCACAAAAACACCCCAACAAAAAAGAGTAAGACTGTACATACTGAAGCTTAAAAAAAGAGGAAAATTTGCTGTTTAACAGACAAAACTGGAGCGTCTTTGGATACTTCCTTATCACACAAAGCCCAAAATACGGCAGAAAAAGTAAGTCAGCAGTTTCAATCATCCATCCAGCATGAACCTAAGTGTTTTCTAAGAATTTCATAACAATCTGTGATGGTTCTGAAACAATAAAGAAAACATGTCAATTACACCACTACAATAAAGACCTCATTATGCAACTGCTTTGCCTATTTCACTGTAGCAATAAGCAAATAAGAGACTGAATGGAACACAATATAGCAATCTAGTATTGCAAAAGAATATTCAGTTGTGGTACTGGTCCAGCTACTCAAAATAAATAATTTTAGTAAATCATTACCATCAGGGGACCTTATTTAATGCCTTTTCACTATAATCCTGAGATCCACTCCAAGATTTTCCAGAGAGATGTTTTGCTCTCAAAACATGACACCATACTTTTTATATATACTTTTTAGGTGCCCAGCATTCCATTTTTCAGAGTTAATAAACTAATTTATTTCTTTTTTCCTACTCTGGCAAGAAAAGACTGCAATGATGCTGTTTATGTGAGTGATAGGAGGAAAAAGGCACCTTCTATTCACCTACATGACATCTATATTTGAGAGAAGGCTTCTCTTCCCTAGTTGCTTCTCCTCAGAGCCACAGACCTTCCCACATCACTGTGGGAGAGATTCGACATTTAAAATGTGATTAATTAATGCTGCCTGAAGCATCATCAGGTCATCCTTCATGACCTATGAGCTGTGAGAGAAGGGGACACAGAGTACTAGTGCTGGCCAGCAGCCAGTGACAGCACAGCGAGCAGGCAGCCATTCTGCTAAGGACTGGAGGGGGTTCCAGAGAGAATTTTACTGTTCTTCCCTATTTCCAACTCTATTACAGCCCAAGATTTCCTGCAGAGCTTCATGTACAGCCTACAGATACACGAGGCTATGCTCCTCTTGTTGGATTTTTGTGCTATTGACTAACAGTTGTTTGTTCACTGAATACTTTCATAAGATTTTTATGCAATTTCATGCTGTTTAAGTGAGTGAACTTCTTTTGGCCCTATCGTACCCATACATGACTCCACTTAAGGTATTCTGGCTTTTCTTGCAAGCTATGAAAAACAAGTATAGGAATTAATGATACTATCTTGTCCGAGTTTCCTTTTAAGGAGGAAAATAATCTTCTTTGTCACAGTTTCCTGTACTAGAACCTTCTTATCAACAAATCGCCGGATTTGGTCCTGGAGCACTCTGTGAAAAGAACTGGAAAATCTGTACATACATTATGAAATTAAACCAAGTTAAACATGGCTTCCAAGAAAATAAATTCACCAGAGCTTGTATGTAAGAGAAACAGGCAGTATGGGTTATGGGGAAGGAAGAGGAGGGGAAATGCATTTTGGCATGGAACGACAGAATCAGGCAGTATCACCAATACATCATTCTCTCCTGCATACTTATAAAGATCTGTATGTAAAAGCTCCCCCCCCAAGTGCACAACATGTAAAATGCATAGTTCTTTGGGAAATGGACTTTGTATAATCTGACAGAAAAAACTTTACTGCAGCATACTTGAAAAGAGATTGAAAATTATTGCCCCACTTTGACCATTTCCTGAGATGCACTGTAATATCAGTACAAAGCTGACAGCATCAATCAGGAATCTTCAGAGATGCTTCATTTGATTTTTCAGAGAGATGAGAAAGCAACAAAGTGACTGGACCTAGCAATTCCAGATACTTAGAGGACATTAATCAATTTGAAACTAACTCCTTTTGTCTGCAGCTGTAATGGTTTAGAAGACATTTCCTAAACAGATAATATTTTCTTTTCTATTACAACTGATCAAACTCCGAGACTTCTACGAGAATTGGGTTTTTTTTAAAACCACCAAACAATAGCAGTGCTTTTTTTATTAAAGAGCATGCTTACAAATATGAAATCACGGTAACAGAAGTTCAAATAAACCTTATTTTTTCATTCTATCTGACCTTGCAGCTGACAAAACGGTATATGGGGCAAGATTATGAAAGAGCTTCCATTATGTGAAGTTATCTAAGTATTGTTCAGACTGGTTTTCATGATGAAATACTAGCTGAAGTTTGTATTTACTTCATGCACAATCACTTTAACCTTGCTATTTGCACAGCAGATGTCTTCTTCACAAGACTACAGAAGCTATTGACTATAAATCTTGATAAGCTGTTCATTCCTTGCTTGTCAGAGTGCTCTAAAAAGTCATATAAAAGAAAACAATTACTGAACTGAGGGAAATACTAAATGCTGATCTTAGAGTTCTTACAGGGACTCCTATAAGGCTCTGTCCAAGTAAAACCAGCAGAATTAGAACCATTGCAAGAAAGTCATTATACAGAATTTGATTCACTTGTGAAATTTAATTCATATGAATGCCAAAGCTGCAGTTACAATTTATTCTAACTGGCACCATTTCTGAAACCTCAATAGTTAAAAAGAAGATGAAATGAGCTGAATTACTATGCTACCTCCTTTATCCTCCCATCTACCCATTCAGTCATCAGTGACACAATGTGTGGTTAAAGCAGGAGTAAAAAAGCTTGTATTTCACATCCTTTGGGGAAAAAAGAGTGGCCAAGACTGTCAACTCAATAGTTTAAATTAACAAAAGCCTCCACTGAGTGCTTTCCACTATCTCTGGAAATAGTTTTGAAAAGCAGGTTCCATCCACCTTTCTGCTTTACTTATTAAGTTTGTTCCACTTATAAAAATGACATCAAATCAACACAGGAAGAAGGACCGAGGGCTCGCACCTCCTGTAACAAGAGAAAGGTATGAAAAATACACAGCAGATGGTATTTTGGGCATGTGCATCTTTACAACAATGGCTGCAAAAACCCTAGATGAGGTGGGGTACCCTGCAGAGATGGGAAGAGTATTCCTTCATCTGCAGAGTTATTAGTGTGCTCAGGGCAAAGTTTGGCATCTTTGAATTTAAATTAGTTGCCTTCAAAGAACTCACTGTAAGGAGAAATGTTTCATCTTCTTAATCCCTGTCCAAAAGGCAGAACAGAAAACCACCATTCCTGTTATTTCAGTTGTCTTCTGCAAATGAACTTTCCAGAAATACAGACCTGATTCTGCTTTTATGTACATGATGCTAGTGATCTGTTCCTGGACTTTCTGGAATTGATAAGGACTTGGGCTTTTTTCTAGTGCACAACTGACTTCGTGTGGGGTAGCAATTCACTAATGCTAAGAAGCATCAAAAGATGCATTGTGATTGAAGTTCTTTTGATAGGATACCATGCTTTGCTCTACAATATTCTACAACCTTAGACACCTGGGAATCTTCTAACAAACAGAAATGATATCCACAATCCTACCTGAAAAGAAGACTTAAAGGATAAAATAACCAAATAATTGGCCAATCACTCAAAAATGCCATATGACAGTACCACCTTTAAAGCATATGTACATGGGGACAGGCCTCAGGAAACAACACTGGAATTACTGTGTGCATGCTGTTCAGATAATCTGTGAATATCCAGTTCAATCAAGTGGATTTTCTCAATTCATACAGGGAGTTCTGCACTAGGAAGACCACAGTCAACATTTGTATGCTGCTGTTCAGTCTCCTTTGCCTGCATGCTGCTCTCAAAGCCTTCTGAAAAGCAGGGATTCCATATTGTATTTTCTGAATGTTAATAAACAGAGATTATGGAAGCATGCAATCTCTACTACATCCCCTTTAATAATTTATTAGCTATCCAGTCAAAGAGTGAAACCAAGCCAGATGATATATCTGACTGAACTCACCCATTTAGATTCTTTATCACACTGTTCTTCTCCAAGGGACCACAGAGACATAACACAAGTCACAAAGAGATCCATCCTTCAGTTTCTTATAATCAAAGTGTAATAGATCTGCTGATAATTTTCCTAGCTCCCCCTCTCAACCTTCCCAAATTTCTTTTCAGCAGACTAATTTCCACTGATTTTTGCCAAGTACTCAAGTTTTTATTAAATTAAAGAAGCATGACATATCTGTTACAGATAGATAGAGAGATGTATCTGTGATAGATAGATGTATCTGTGATACAGGTGTATCCGTGGTCCCTGAGACCTCAGAGCCCATAATTTTTCAAGTCTCCATATGAGTGGTAGACCTTACTGTCTGAGTACCATGAATCAAGTGTTTTTCATTCCTGCTCCACACAGTAAAGCAATTGTTTTGAGGCCTTGTCCAAGTTACCTCTTCTATGGAAAAGAAGAAAATAGTAATAACATCAGATACATAACCTTTTGAGGACAGGAAGTTACATGGTGACAATGATGTGGGTGAGCCTCTGAACAGGATTTGTAACTGGATAACATTCCTAACCAGCCTAAACCCAGCAGACTGAATAAATGTGATGGTGTACATGAAATTTATGATGCAGACCTATTAACAGGAGAAAACGTGTGGAAATCTTTACTGTCTTGGAGCAAATAAACACGACATAATGTTATCTTTAAAGGAGACAAATTTCAGACTAAGTTAAACATGATCTATCATCCTTCATGGCAAAGTGCCCTAGGGAAACAAACAACCTCATTGTTAGAAAGCCACAAGCATTGTTTCTGTTTCTCAGTAACTTAGGTGCACTTCCTTTATCCTTGTTGGACTGCTATACTGCCTCCTTGTACATTTTTGTGATCTTTCTGTTACCTGTTAACAGGTACAAGATTATATGATCCAGATGCATCAGGCTTCCAGACTGCCACATTGGTCAACTACAGTAGTTAACTTTTAACTTTGGTTTGCACAAGACATACTGATACATACACAGCTGTATCTGTATGCATTTCTCTGCCTTGGCTCCCACAAACGCTTTTGGGGGCCTTTAATCAGAGCTTAAATCCTCTCTTTCTCATGTTGGATGCCCCAAAGAGACTTTTGACAGAAAACTGTTACTAAATAGGATCTGTGTGCTTCAGAAGCAAACCTTTTCCTGGTGCGGAAGCTTCACCTGATAAGGTTGGCAACAAACCTTTCTAAGTACTGTCTTCTCCCCCTCTAGCACACACTTGTTACAACATAAACAGTCAAATGATTTTCACACAAGCTGGTACCTTTTTCCAGAGATTTAGCTACTTTTTACAGCACATGCAGACTTAATTCAGATGTTTATACTTCCAGATAGCACTTCTCCAAACCAGATACATTTTCACGATCTTCATGTTTAGCGCATAGTTAGCTCGCAGATTTGCTTACAAGTAAATTCAGACTTCAGACTAAGAAGCAGCAGAAGTTTCAAAGGAAAAACTAAACAAACACCAACATTGCTACATTTCCTATGAAACTTAATTCCCCCAGACATGTAAGTACTCGAACACACCTCTACAGTCAACAAGAAGCCACCCACAAAGTCCAGCTCTAACACACAAATCTAATGTTGAACCTGGAAAGTAGACTGAAACACACTACTTCGAGCAGATGTTTGCCTCCATTGCAATCCCCTATTCTTTTCTACTCCAAATCAGCTTGCATATTGTAAACCACCTCCTACTCACAAGAAAGGAGGGAAAACTTAAAGCCCACATTTCTGCTTCGGGAGAATAACAGGACAAAATTCAGTTCAGAGAAAAAAAGAGAAGGGACACAACTGAAAAAAGATAGAGTCCTTAAAGAGTCCTTAAACACCTCCTTTTTCCTCTACTACGTCTGGTTCATATCTCCAGCTGCCAGTCTGTCAAGTCTGACAATAACTGCCTTGATAGAAATCTGATAAAGAAAATAGGATGCCACAAATAGCCTGTTCAATGAAACACTGGAAAGCTCACATTAGCAATAAACAGAGGAAGTGAGAAAAGTCTTATCAACAGACAAGTAAACAGATGCTATTCTGCTCTGTACTTGAGCAGTCCTTTTCATTGGTTATCTTCACAATGGAGAGGACAATTTCAGGACTTTATACATGGATTCATAGGTACCTTTACACAATACTACATATAATACTATTCCCCCTCTCCAGAATAAGAATGTTTTATTCGGATCCAGATGCTCTGCTTCTAAAGCTGCAATTCATGGGAACACGAATGTGGACATGGAGAGTTTGCTAGACTGGAAATACGCCTTTCAATACGGACTTCTGCTTTGGTAGCAGTAAATCTGGAAAGGAGCACCAAAATAGCCCATGACCTCTTCTACAGTCACAGGAGAAGTGCAATGAAAATTATTTCAGGTGAGTTACAATACTGGGACTGAAATTATTCTTGAAGACCACAAGATATCAGAGGTTAAAAAGCTAAAACAAACAAAATGAGTATAACAATTGAGTCAAATGCTTTTTACCTGTCAGTATGAAAATGCGTGTAAGACCAAGTCATATCCTTGTTTTCTTTGTCCCCAGCAGACACCAGTGGAAAGGACATTGTTTATGTCTGATTAGAGGTGGATCTGAAAGCCAGTAATTTCCAGTTAGCTTAGAGGAGACCAACTACAGAAACACCATAGCAGCTGGAATATCATACTCAATAAGGAATGTACAAAGGAAGGTTTAGGAGGGGGTTAAACCTAACTGAACTAATAAAAATGCATCTATGCTAAGAATACACTGAAAACAAACAAACAAATTCCCCAAACGTTTATATTTGTTTTTTTTTGGAGATGCAGCACCTACCTGATGAAAAAGGATTGAATGATCAGAAGGTTCAGATTTTATTACAGTCCAAATGGAAAACCCTTAGACGCTAGCCATGTTGGCATCTAGAATCACTTTCTGATGAAATACCTAGCTATTTGCCCAGTTGATTCACACAATCCAGCATTAAGCTTGCAAAATAAGCAACCTGATGGTGTAAACAATTTAAAATGTAAAATGTCAAAAGACAGACTGACGACACCAAAATCTCATAGCCTTGGTCTCATTAAGATGGTACGTGAGAACAAAGCCCTTAGAAATTAGGGAGAAAAGCAAGCTCCTCAAGTCCAGAATAAAGCTGAAATGACCCAACCACTCTGCAAGTCATGAACTGTCCTGTGGCAGCTGTTGAGAGTACAGGCTCAGATGTCTACGCAAAAGTATAAGAATATACATTAAATATGCTCTCCCTTAAATGCACAATTTGAGAGGCTTCTTCCCAAGACTGCTGTTGTTTGGTTCAGGCTTGGAACAGGTTCTCTCTCATCAGAAAAATACATATTTTGGATAGGACAAGGAGCACAAGGATCTAGATGTCTTTCAAGATCAAAATAGAAAACCACAAGGCAACTCTAGACAAGAGCAGAACTGCACCAGTACAAGCCATCCTAAGGCATACTCTGACAATGTATGTCTCAAGAAACAAAAAAGTGTGCAAAGACTCCATAGGCATATAGGCATACCAGTGTTTAAAGATAAAGCAATCCCCAAACCCTGGAGGGTTCAGCACCACAGTCAATGCTTCAAAAGTTGGAAATCTAGCTAATTGAAAAATATCCCTCACAGCTGAGGACCTCACTGACAGAAAATAGCTATGCTGTCCTTGGCTACCTCCGAGAAGATAACTCAGCATGCAACAAATACAACCAAACCCAGATAATCAGAGTTCTTTCCTAGCAAGAAACGTGTGCCAGGCTGAGAAAACTGGCATCAGTTAGCTGAACCATAAAGCACTTCCTACAACTGCCTAACAATTCCCACCAGGGAATACTGATCTAGGTTTACAGCATACAGAGACAAAAACTTGCCAATTGAATCTTGATAATATATTAAAGATGGGTACTTTTTAAAATGAGATGCCAATAAAATGAAGTAATCTATGGCTTGAAAATATTATGAAAACCCCTTCTTTCAAAATAAATACAGGCCAATTGCCAAAGCAATCAGGGTAAGAACCTACCCCCCTCAAAATTACAATACCCATTAACTTGTTTCCAACTAGAAAAGATTAATTGGGCTCAATTCCCAATGAAAAGTTTGATCAGAAATACTAAAACCATGCAATTCTGTACAACACATGATTTTTCAACAAGATACATATCTGAATTAACAACACTTAACAAATTTATGTCATGTTAGCATAGTCATTTAAAGTGACAAACTGGATGAAAGACGCTACTTCAGACTGAAGTGTCCTTGTAACATGTACCCCAAAGTATACCCAGAGAACCATTCAAGCAGCAGACTTTCTTTCCTAACATCTGCAAACCCTTTAGTAGCCACCCACCTGCCTTGAACCTTGAAAATCACCAGTTAAAAACAGAGACTTACTGATACCTCTCACCTTCCCCAGTCCAACAGAAGGAGGTGCAAAGACCAAGGTTTTTTGTTCAGTTTACTGTCAGTAGGGCTGTAGGTGCCAGTACCAGGGAAGGAACTCAACCACAGCAACACTGATAAAGATTATCTGCAGGAACTACACTTTCAGAAAGAATAACCCCAAATCCACCAGGTGTTAGAAAAAGAAAGAGGTGGAGTACACCTAAATATTGCCTGAGAAAGCCTCAGCTATATAGGATGAAAAGCCACGTTCCAATTCACAGCAATGTTAAGTATTTGCTCATGCACTATTTTCAGGATGTGTTACCTTGTGTTTCAAATACTGTAAGTTCAGCCAAAAGTAGAACAGCTGAGGTTAAAATGCATGCTGCAAGGAAATTTTGGTTAGCATGTAGGGAAGTTATGCAATTGTGATATTTAATGGGTTCATTTGCCTGGGAAAGGAAGATAGGAACAGTGATCTGCAATTTTAAGTGACCAACCTAATTGGGGAGAGGAAGTCTGGAAAAGTGCACTACAAGGTTTATGTTCCATTATTCAAGTGAGTAATAACAACAGTCTTGGAATAAATTGCAACTTTTCTAGCCTTACAAAGCAATTTCTTAAACAAAAGTATTTAGACATGGACTGAGAAGTGAGAACTAATCCACAGGAAATTAAATGTGTACAGTTTTTAGGCAGCAGATTAACCAACAGTGAAAAATTAATTACAGAAGACAGGGAGTCGGCAAGTCCGGCGCATCGACTACATTCTCAAGAACAGCCGGCTTTATAACTTAAGTTGTATTCTGAAACCATTTTAGTGCTTTTTCTTGCTTCTTATCTTTAAATATCCTTGGTTTGCTGCAGGACTTCAGCTGCTGGCTGCACAGTTTGGAGCTCCATTCAGAAAGAAAACCAACAGCGCTCACTCACCCTGAAACCAATTCATTGTTCTATGATCTTTCATTCTTAAGTGCCTCAGTTCCCTGCACAAGGGATCACAGCAGTGGGCAGAGGGAAATGTGCAAGCTCAGGAGCTCCCTTCTTCTTTGTGTCTTTTCAAGGTGCGCAAAGGAAAAAAGACAGAGATGTCTGAATGAAACCTTTCCTAGAACTCTGTCCTTTTTTACTTTTCTCCCTGTTTTCATATGACTGAGAAACATGGTTGGTTTAGCCTTGATTGGCATATGAATTCCAACTGCTTTTGAAGTATGCTGACAGTAACAAATTACTCAGTTAACCCAATCTTATTATGAAAAGTATAATATCAGTGCCAGATAAGGTTTGAATGAGCCTGCAACAGAAATTTACCTCATGACAGAACATGAGATGTATCTCACTATGCTGTACTCAGTACATGATTTGCTGTGTATTTTCATTCTTTGCCAAAGACTGACAGACTTCACCTTTACCGTATTGATTATTTATACAATTCAAGTTCTTCATATTCGCTCCCAGCTCCAAACAGAACTTGAACCAAAGATATTGTGGCACTAAGACCAAGTTCTCAAAAGCAGTTCACAGAGACACACGGGGCTTGCTTCCACCGAAGTTAACAGTTAAAATGCTCAGAACTAAGAGGAAGGAAGATCAAGGTTTGTGACTGGTAAGGTGGGGAGTTCCCTCGTAGTGAATTTCCCATAGAAAATGATAATTCAGTCTTAAATTCTTAAAAGGAATAATCATTACTAAAGGATAGTAATCACTAAAAGAAAAAATATTAGTTTTAGTAGTTTGCCACTAGATGGAGCAATTTAATATTAAAATTTCCATTTATAAAGACAATCCTCTTGACGTTTTAGATCTTTCACTAATACACCTTCCTCATTACCCAATTTGTGGGGTTTTAGGAATACTGTGTCCTTGCAGATTTTGCAGGTAAGAAGTTGCATATGAGTAAACACAAATGTTCTCTATTTTACCTGTTTTAAAGCAGAGACTGGAAACAGTGTGAGGTAAACTGCAATTCTAATGCACTTCATGTATGAATTTCATTTAACCATCAACCTACACCACAAAATCTTCAGAAAACTTAAGTACTAAGAAATACTAAGCACTTAATCACAGTATTATGCTCTTTATTCATCACAGACACCAGAACTTTCTGCCAGTTTATTCCAGACTAGAAGCCTTAAATCTACCCTGAACTTCAGCTTAACTATTATATATTTAGAATTCTTCTACATTTTAATATCAAACCTGAGAATTAAAGATCATGTACTGGCGCACGAGAAAGAGAGACTCAAAATTTACACCAGTTTAACCGAAGGTCTCTGTAAATCTATGGTGTCCATGTCAGTATAAGACCAAATGCTAAACCTGTGTCTGGCTAAATTTCAAATGTTAACTTTGAGCAACAATTTACAGTTGTTGCTATCCAACATACTCCCTGGTAACATTCCTCTGTACCTTCTAAAAGGGACGTGTATATTTAAAACCAAATAAAACAACAGCGTTGATGCTGCTCTCGTGAGACCTCACTTGGAATATTGTGTGCAGTTCTGGTGTCCTCAACATAAAAGCGGCATGGAACTGTTGGAACAAGTGCAGAGAAGGGCCACGAGGATGATCAGGGGACTGGAGCTCCTCGCATATGAAGATAGGATGAGAGAGTTGGGGCTGTTCAGCCTGCAGAAGAGAAGGCTGCGTGGAGACCTCAGAGCAGCCTTCCAGTATCTGAAG